>CM054059.1:411649451-411856116 GCA_028641055.1 Alopecurus myosuroides | reverse complement strand
AAGAAGACGAGAAAAACCTTATCGACTAGGATTCAGAACAAAAAGGGGAACAACTCAAAGACGTAAAGGAAGAAACTAACCTCGGCTGGGGGAGGGTTTGAAGCGGCGAAGGCTTCAACAGAGCAATCGGGGAATTTCTCCCCCACCTTCAGTCGAGTGATACCCGCGATTTTCTTCTCGAATTCTACATTCGAAAGTTCCTCGCGACTTACTCGGCTGGGGTCCTCTGAGCCTTGATACTCCCACATAGCGGAGGGCCTTTGTTGAAGTGGCTGGATCCTGCGCTTCAAAAAGATGCTCGCCAAATGCATCCCGTTGAGCACGACTCCCGCGGTCTGGTCCCGGAGAGCAGCTACTCTTGCGAGTAAAGGTGCAACGGTCTGAGTCTCTTCGGCTGACATCTTGTGCCCCCAGGACTTCCGCCTTGTCAGAACAGCGAACGGGTGGAATTCCACAATCCCACCCGAGCTGTTGTCGGTGACGTAGAACCACCTCTTCCGCCAGCTTTGAGCAGAGTCGACGAAATGCATGTTGAAGTAGCTGCCTTCTTGTCGAGCTTGGATCCCGAAGCCGCCCGTACGAAGCGGTTCGCCGAGCTCGGACTCCACCCGCGATCTCTCGCGGAAGATCCGGACTTTGAAGAGCGCCTTCCAAAGCGCCCAGTGCGGGCGAATGCCGAGATAGCATTCACAGAACACGATGAAGCACGAAATGTGCTGCACCGCGTTCGGGGGAAGATCGTGAAGCTGTATGCCATAGACACACAGCAACCCGAGGAAGAAGGGATGAAGGGGAAAAGAAAGGCCTCGAGTCACGTGGTCCACAAAGACCACGCGCTCGTTCGATTGAGGATTGGGTACCTCTTCCTTTTTTCCGAGACGAACTCGCTTCTCCGTCTCCGCCGGCAGCAACCCCTCCCGCTGCATCTCCTTGATGCTTTTCGCGGTGGTGTTGGGGGAGCGCCAGTCGCCGGCGCGGGGCGCGGGTTGCGCGGAAGGTTCGCCGGATGCAGAGCCGGCAGCACCGCGTCTTTTTCCGCCAGCCATTGCTTGCAGCACGAGCTCGAGCGCGAGGAAGGCGAAGGTGGGCGCAAGGAAGAAGATGAAGACAGAGAGCTGGGAAAGTTTTACCGCAGCGCTAACACCCGTATTTATACACGGAGCAAGACGATCTCAGCCGTACGATGCGCTACGTGGCGCCTATCACGGCCGCCACGCGTGAAGATGAAACGAAGCGGCGGCCAGCGCTGTTTCGTGCCACGATCTTAACAGAAGATCGTGCGCATTTACTGCGCGTCTCGCGTAAAAACCGGGAACGACGTCTCGTTTCCCGGTCAAAAACATGACAAGGTGGGCCACCATCTGCTGCCACCCCGTCACGTCCCATCGGGAGAAGAGGAGTGCGCCATGACGTCATGGCATTTGTCATTCAAAACCAAGATCTTTTCGATTGGAAGTTCAAACGCGAAAGTATCTTCGTATGAATATCAATTCCTTCGGATAAAAGCAACTTTTCCATGAACATTTCATAAAGCAAGACCTCTTCGAACAAGAGAAAAATACCCTATGCACGAAAACTCTTTCGTATGGGCACAGCATCCCGAACATGAAAACTCTTTCATATGGGCTTAGTTTTTCTTCCAGCACGAAATTTCTTTCGTATGGAGCTCAAACAAATCGATCGGGTAGAAAAAACCTACCTCTCCTACACATGATAATTTTACATCATAAGAACCTGGATTGTTCGGCCGACTAGGCACATCCGGATGCCATATTCTTCGAATATGAAGTTAAGACCCGAAAAGATCTCTCTTTTGGGCCTGGAATCGCACTCGAAAGCTGCGTCCTCCGGTATAATTCCGTGTCAACAACACGAAGAAAAATCCTAGCGGACGCGCCGGGTACCCCCATAGGTTAAGTTCGATTCGATAAGTCCACAACGGCCCAGTCGCAACAATCACCTTATCGGGTTCGAGTCGGAGGTCTCGAATCTGAGTAGGCCAGGAATGTTTTTGCCCTAGTCGCAATTAATTGGCCCTGATCTCTCGGGAGAGCCAAGCTACTGTGCCACATCCTTCTGTGAAAAAAGCCGTAAAAACAGGCACTTATATTGCTCGATACTCAAGCGTGATGACCCATGATACAGGGAACACACCCTTTGGAAAACAATGACTGTCAGGGCAATCCTCCGTAAAAATAAGGAGGGTTTGACCGTCTACTCGACTGGAAAAGTCCCAGTCAAGCACACGCTCGGGGGCTACTGACGAAGATATGGATCCTGGACCCTGCGGGTAAGGACACCCCCTCTCAGGCCCAAGGTCAAGGCCCAAAAGGAAGCGCCCTTGGAGTACTCTAGAAGGCCCATGTGAAGCCCACCCGCATCAGCTTGCGGGTTAAGTTAGGAAATTTGTAACCGACCCAGCTAGGGTTTGAGTCCTCTCCGGGCAGAACTCGAGACCTGGCCATCTATATAAGGCCAGGAGAGCCCCCAAGGAGAGGACCAAGTAATACCGCACGACCAAAAAGCCTCGGAACTCGAGATCTACTCTCGATTCGAGCAACCTGTAACCGATCTAATCATCCAATACAGATCAACAGAAGGCAGGAGTAAGGGTTTTACCTCTTCGAGGGCCCCGAACCTGGGTAAATCTCGCCCCCTGTCAAGCCGACGATTTCACCAGCGCTCATGACTTCCCCTAGTCGAAACCCGATAGGGTCACCTGAGGGATTTGTGGAGTCAGAGATTCGACAGGCCCTGAGGGGAAAATTTAGTTGGGCTGGGCCTTTGTGTGCTCCTCTCTCCCTGGCTTCTTTTTATTATTTGATTCTGTTTTATATTTTTTTTGCTGATTGGAAAAGGAAGAACAAGAGAGGGGTTAGGGTTAGAAATTTTAGGGCAAAATTTTATAATGCTTATGTTAAGTAGCAGCAACAGCTTGCAAGTTTTGTTTTACCAAAAGATTAGAAATTAAGTGTTGCTTGCAATTTATTTGAAATTTGAAGGGAATTTAATATTAATTGATTAACTTAACTTAAGCAATTAAGTTTTTTAAATTCAGGTTTAATTGGAAACAAGTGAAAGAATTGTTTGGTAATTTTCATAATTTCAACTTGGGTGTTGTTTGAAATTTGATTCCAATTCAAATGATTTTGAGATTAACTGATTATTGCAAACCAATTTTAAATGGGGTGATCAAATAATTTTGATTGGAAGCATATGATTAATAATTGTGTTGAAATTTTTATAAGATCAACATGGTTGCTGTTTTGGACAATGTGATTTGAATTTTGAATGTGAATTGATTCAAATGAGTTATTAAATAGAAATAACAAGTTAATGGTTCTATTTAAATAGAAACAACTAGTTGTTTTAATTGAAACTTTTATTTGGAAATTTGTAACATAACAAGTATGAAACAAGGCATTTGGAAATTGGTTTGGAATTTCAAATGTTTTTGGTATTAGATGAATTTTGTTAGAAACAAAACAACAGTTTCGAAATCACACTTTAATGGAAACAATTGATTGTTTTGATTTGAAATATCCTTTTGGAAATTGTAACATCACAAGGATGAAACAAAAGGTTTGAATTTTGGTTTGAAATTCAAATAGAAAACAAGGGAAATCAAATGAAAACAGTTGGAAAACAAATGGAAAACAAGCAAAACAATTGCAATGAACATGATTCCATGATGCAAAACATAAAATAACAGAGAGCAACATTCTAAAGGCTTATTTTCATACTTGGGATGTTACAAAACGCCCCCCCCCTTGAAGGAATCGCGCCCCGAGATTCCTACTGAGAAAAGAAAAGGTCCGGATACTTCTTGGGAAGATCCTCTTGAGCTGTGGCACGTGAAACACATCGTGCACCTTGGATAGTTTTTCTGGAAGTTCAAAACGATAGGAATTCCTGGCAACTCTTCTGGAAAGATGTCAGGGAATTTGGAAACCACCGGAACATTTTCAAGTAAAGGGAGAGGTTTTGTATTGAGGGTGTATAGCTGGATAGAACTTGATTCATTTGGAGAATAGACTATCTGGAATGTGGCGCTTCAGGAATGCTTCCTCGAAACAACTCCAGGTGATAGGAATGCCAGCTCTCATAGCCTGGAATCAACAACAACAACAACAACAACAACAACAACAACAACCTTTCTGGCCAGATAGACTTGATATTTGGGAAGTTTTGATTAGACGCCGATAGAAGACTTGAAGTGGAAAACAACAACAAGATTTCAACGGACGAAAAGGATGTTGAGAAGAACAGGATAACGAAGCAACACCGGGAAAACGAGATCAAAACACTCCTGAGGTACTACGGAAAACCCATCCGGGCTTCTAAAGGATCAATATCTACTGCTTAAGGAATAGAGGATCTGCTTCCGGGGCTTACACGCCTCCGTTCTCAATCATGAGTAGGCAACATGATAAATCATGTCACAACCACCTCCATTCCTATGGTCTAGTAGATATAACCATCCTAGAGAAACCAGAATACGTGAAATCCTAACTTGAAAGTTTAGATGAGAAGGGAAAACAACGTTGCACTTCCTTACCAGAAAAAGGGAGGGTGGGTGGGGAAAGGAGAAAAAGAACAGAATTCCTACTCTCACGTTTCATTTTTCCTATATATCTACAAAATAGTTTCTAGACTCAACTGCGACCAGTAAAAAGGGATCCTACAGGCAGACAGGCTCTGATACCATTTGTCGCACCCGGACTTCTAGGGGATACTCACAGTCCGTTAAACAGTAGATAAATGGCTTACGGGGCATACCGGCACCCGCATCTCAATATGAGCAGGCCAACACGTAAACGTGTGACAACCATTCTCTTACTATTCATCGTCTGCGCAAACCATCCCGTAGAAATCCAGATACTTCCGTTGACGTACTTCAAACATACACACATGGTACACCAACGGCATTGGAACAATTGATATCACAACAGATCTCTACGACACAAAAGATTGAAATAAGTTGCAAATAGCTCTCACTAGAGCAGAGATAGCAAATACAATCATCCAGAGGACACATGTCCCAACAGTTCATCATTACATCACAGCGAAAGCATCCAGAATGTCTGAGTACAGACAAGATCCAAATAGGCCTAAGAGGCCGGAAACGAACAGACGGAGCCCATCCACGAAGTCTCGGATCCTGCCCGGGTCCGCTATCTACTCGTCAGCAGTCTCGTCATACTCCACGTAGTAGCCACCATGTAGATCCTCGGAAACGTAGGTCTGCGGAAACCACAGCCCCAAAGGGGTCAGTACATAAACGTACTGGCAAGCAAGACTCACAGTTCACCAAAGTGTAACCCGTCAACACCAAGCACAGATGCTTTGGGTCAACGGAAGAAAGGGGATATAAAGGATGCTGCAACTGGCTGCTCTAAACAACTACAGAGTTTCTACCACTTCCGGCTACCAGAAAGGAGATAAGATCGTGTATCGTAACCAACCTATCAACTAACCTCAAACAAACCCATCCTGGATCTCTCCCCTTATCCAAAGAAGCAATCCGAGGATAACTCACACAGCTGAATTAATGATGGTTCATATTATTGTGTCAATAAGCCTATTACTAGTCAAGTTGTTAATCATTGGGTGTAAGGTTGTTAATCATTAGGTTTAAGTTGTCCTGAGTACTTGTTAGCCAGTACTTTCACCAAGTAATCCATAACCGCGGAAAACACGGTTCTCGAGAAGATTATCCCTGCAGGGTTGCACCAATTTGGCCGTACACGTATGAATAACCCGCCAGAGGGGATGCCTCCCACCAAGCGGGGCACTCAACACAACTCAACTCTTCTTCGCATCAAGCCCAAAGCACCTTGGGCGCACGGCTAATCGAGCCCAGAAGAAAATGGACCCTCATAGCACTCTAAGAACGTGTCCCCCTATATGCCGACTACGAGATTTCCACCCGGGTACCAAGGGCTCGCAAGATCATGCATGCAGCAAATGGAAAACCCGAACTAAATGAGGCGATTTGGACGAGATGCGAATCGAATCAAATTGAGGGGGGCGCCCATACTCGCTTCCCACATGCGGGTAGTGCGCTCATCATGGATCAGTAGACAAGACCCTTTTCCTATTAGGGTCGACACTAGCAGGCCTCAAAACCACAAAGGGCCTCCTGCCGGTGCCTTATCATCAAATTTATTATTGATAATAACATTAGCATGATTGATTGATTAAACATCGAGCCCCCAGAACATAATGGAATATAGTAACAGAAAGTAACGGGTAACAGACTCGAGCAAAACAACCTAAGCATGCTAGTAAGACACGGGCTCAAACAAAAGGTTATAGGTATGGAGGTGAGGCAATATCAGGGTTAAAGGATACATGTGATAGGTTCGTAACAGAAGCAACTAATCATAGGGCTAGCAGAATAGACAACGGAAAGTATCGGTAGCCAATGTTGAAAGGAACACGATGGTTCATGTGAGTGATAACTTGCCTGCAAACCCAGTAGCCTGGTACTGAGCTAACTCCTTAGAAGGGGTGTCGTAAGTATCGTCGGTCTCAACGTCGTCGTGTATCCGAGAAGAAGCAAACAAACAATGCAGAAAGATAAACAATCAATAACATGGCATGGTGCACAAACATGGGATGATGCATGACCATTTAATTGATGCATCAAAATAAACTAGTTGACAAGATAACAACATG
Organism: Alopecurus myosuroides; assembly: GCA_028641055.1. Classification (NCBI taxonomy): domain Eukaryota; kingdom Viridiplantae; phylum Streptophyta; class Magnoliopsida; order Poales; family Poaceae; genus Alopecurus; species Alopecurus myosuroides. Next base: position 411,849,435 of record CM054059.1, on the reverse strand, counting down.
ATTAAATGGACCCACATGCAATTGGATTGCATATGAAAAGCCCATGAATTATGGTTGAATTAATTGTTTTACAACTAACCAACCTGTGTAGGTGAATTAGCATGATGCATGGATGAGGAAAACAACAAAATAACAACAATAGAACCAAATGGAAATAAGGTTTACCAAGTTTAGGATTTTATTTATCAAGTTAAGAAATTTTGGTTACTTAAAGGTGTCACTCAAGGATTTGTTGTTTTCACCACTTTAAATTGTTCAAAATAGATAACAAATTTCATAATTGAAAAGAAAACAAGATTTTAGTTGGAATACATGTTTCACTTGTTGAAAAAGGATTTCAAATAAATTATTTAGGAATTAAACAAGTTTAAGCAAGAATTAAATGAATTTAATTCAAACATGAACTTATTTGAATTTTTATTTGTTCAAAACAGTAAGTGAGGTTCATATTTGAAAAGCTCATACTTTTAGGGTTGGAAAACATATTTTATAGTTTCAAAAATAACTTAATTTGACCAAGTTATGATTATAATAATATTAAATGATTTAAACAAGGTTTAAATCATTTAACCAATTTTAATTATTCAAAACATGAAACAAATTTTATATTTGAAAAGGGGGTTTAATTTTGCATGGGAAACATATTTTATTTGTTGAAATTGGATTTAAAATGAGCAAGTTATTATTTTGGCAATTTTAAATGCAATAAAGAAGAAACAGTTGTTTTCAGCAATTTAAATTATTCAAAACAGCAAACAAAATTTATATTTGGAAAGTACATGAAAAGTTGATTGGAAAACATATTTAGTTTGTGTAATTTGGAATTTTTATGCCCAAGTTATGATTTTTGCAAAATTAAGTGATTTAAACAAGAATTCAAATGTTTCACCAATTTAAAATATTCAAAACAGTAAATAAATTTTATATTTGGATAGAGCATTTAATTTGGGACAGAAAACATATTAAAAATGTTGGATTTGGAGTTAAAATGATTTTCTTATGCAATTTACAAGATTTAGTGTAAATCTGCCATTTTTAACACCTAGGGGCTAGAAAAATAAATATACAGGGACTAGAATTAAAGATACAGGAGCTTGGTTGTGATTACTGGAAGTTCCTGTGGCAAAGCAAATAGAAATAAAAATGTGGGTTAATTGGTGGGGGGGGGGGACTCGAACCCCCCACCTCCTGGGCGCGCAAAGGGTGCAGCAACCAACTGGGCTGTGCGCTGCTTTGTGATAGGAAGGGGAGCAGTGGGTGGTTAAGGTTCAGATGGTGGGCTTTTTCTCTGAAACTGAAGATGTGTCGCTGCTCTCTGTAACTCGACAGCGAACTGAGGCAGTCAGCGATGGCAGGCATGCCCGCCGGAGAGGAGGCGCGCTCGCGGGAGGGGGCCGTGGGGGCGTGCTGTGGGAGGAGGGACGAGGGGGAGAGGCGAGAGGAAGGGCTCACCTTGAGCGATTGGAGGCGAGGCGGTGCTCGGGGCAGCAGGTCGGGCGGAGCAGGGGGTCGTGGCCGCCTTGGGGCGACGGCGGCGGCTCCGGCCATCCTCGTCCAAACCGAGGGGGGAGAAGGGAGCCCGCGGTGAGGGCTTTCCATTCCCGCCCTCACCGCGGCCGGAGGGTGACGGCAACGCCGGCGACATGGAGGGGAGGTGGAGCTTCGGGTGGGTTGCAGTTACAGTTACAGAGGAGGTTGCAGGGAGATGGAGGGGAGGAAGAGGAAGAAGGTGGCGGGGGAGAGAGGAAGGAGGGAGAAAGGAAGGTTGGGGGGGGAACCCTAGGGCAGGAGCTTAGGTTTATAGGGGAGGTGTAGGTGGTGATCACCGTCTGTTTCTTCTCTGTATACGTGGATACAACAGATGTGAATCCGTACGAAGGAAGAAGATGAGAGGGGGTACGGGCCCTGAGGGGAAAATTTAGTTGGGCTGGGCCTTTGTGTGCTCCTCTCTCCCTGGCTTCTTTTTATTATTTGATTCTGTTTTATATTTTTTTTGCTGATTGGAAAAGGAAGAACAAGAGAGGGGTTAGGGTTAGAAATTTTAGGGCAAAATTTTATAATGCTTCTGTTAAGTAGCAGCAACAGCTTGCAAGTTTTGTTTTACCAAAAGATTAGAAATTAAGTGTTGCTTGCAATTTATTTGAAATTTGAAGGGAATTTAATATTAATTGATTAACTTAACTTAAGCAATTAAGTTTTTTAAATTCAGGTTTAATTGGAAACAAGTGAAAGAATTGTTTGGTAATTTTCATAATTTCAACTTGGGTGTTGTTTGAAATTTGATTCCAATTCAAATGATTTTGAGATTAACTGATTATTGCAAACCAATTTTAAATGGGGTGATCAAATAATTTTGATTGGAAGCATATGATTAATAATTGTGTTGAAATTTTTATAAGATCAACATGGTTGCTGTTTTGGACAATGTGATTTGAATTTTGAATGTGAATTGATTCAAATGAGTTATTAAATAGAAATAACAAGTTAATGGTTCTATTTAAATAGAAACAACTAGTTGTTTTAATTGAAACTTTTATTTGGAAATTTGTAACATAACAAGTATGAAACAAGGCATTTGGAAATTGGTTTGGAATTTCAAATGTTTTTGGTATTAGATGAATTTTGTTAGAAACAAAACAACAGTTTTGAAATCACACTTTAATGGAAACAATTGATTGTTTTGATTTGAAATATCCTTTTGGAAATTGTAACATCACAAGGATGAAACAAAAGGTTTGAATTTTGGTTTGAAATTCAAATAGAAAACAAGGGAAATCAAATGAAAACAGTTGGAAAACAAATGGAAAACAAGCAAAACAATTGCAATGAACATGATGCCATGATGCAAAACATAAAATAACAGAGAGCAACATTCTAAAGGCTTATTTTTCATACTTGGGATGTTACATACTGTTAGTTTATAGTCATTTAGTGTACTTTATTGCTACATCAACGAACTTTATTTCATGTATTTATTATCCTGCAAAACTATCTTGTTTACCCGTATTGTTGCTCTAGTATTATTTCCTAGGTAAAGTAAACGTTTAGTGTGCGTAGAGTTGTATCAATGGTTGATAGAACTTGAGAGAATACTTATCCTACCTTTAGATCCTCGTTGGGTTCGACACTCTTACTTATCGAAAAGGCTACACACGATCCCCTATATTTGTGGGTTATCAAGGGGAAGAGGGGTCCCCACACCATGGGTGGGCGCGGGTCCCCTGGCCGCGCCAAGGGGTGGTGTGGCCCTCCTGCTCGCCCGCCGACGTTGCCCTCTCGCCTAAATAATCTCTTTGAAGGTTTAACCCTAAATACGAGAGTCTTTTCCACTAAAAATATCCGCAGCCGCCGTCATCGTCAACCCTAGTTTGAGAGGGTTCTAGAGCTCTCACCGGCACCGTGTTGGGAGGGGGAATCATCACCGGAGGGATCTACACCACCATGCCCGCCTCTGGAATGATACGTGAGTAGTTCATCCTTGGACTACGGGTCCATAGCAGTAGCTAGATGGTTGTTCTCTCCTCTTTATGCCTCATGTTTAGATCTTATGAGTTTCCCTACATGATCAAGATCATCTTATTGTAATGCTACATGTTGTGTTTGCTGGGATCCGATAAATATTGAATGCTATGTCTCATGATTATCAATCTATCATGTTCTTTTTTATGTGTATGTTATTTATGATCTTGCATGATCTCCGTTGTTAGTAGATACCCTGGCCAAGTAGATGCTAGTAACTCCAAACGGGAGTATTTATGCACGATAGTGGGTTCATGCCTCCCTTTCACTCACGCTCGAGTGACAGAAACGTAAACGGGTGGGGGATGTGGTGTTGCCATTAGGGATAAAACAACAATGCTTTTTCTATGGATGATGTTATTGTTTACATTACACACGTTGCTTACTATGATTATCTTTTGCTTGCAACTTAATACCCAAGGTTTGCTCGGATGACATTCTGAGGGTGGATTATTAGTCATAGATGCAGTTGGATAACGGTCTATTTATCTTGTTGTAATACCCGCATGATTCACATAGTAATCATCATGTCATGCATATGCACTACGGTGCAACCTTTATATCTGTCAATTGCCCAGCTATAATTTGTTTACCACACATGCTATCTATCTGTCTTGGAAGGAGGACCGCGCGACCGGCTCTCCGGAAAGCGGTGTGGCAGTGGTGATGGTCTTTCTTGCTGGCCATGAGGATGGCGAGGACAGAGCGGTGGGAGATCCTGGTGTCGACGGCGCTTTGGTAATCGCGGCTCCCAGAGCATGTCCTGGAAGCTTGGCTTGGTGATACAGATGGTCTAGGGCACCGAAAATTGGTGCGAAGTTTTTTCGGGAGAAATCTCAGCGCTTTGACGACAGCGGCGACGATGCCTGCGGGTATCGTGTCCCTCTTGAGGGCGACAGTGTGGTTAACTTTCCTATGACAGAGCTAAACCCTTGACCCATGCGGTCTCGATAACGACGGCGTGCAGCGTCGTTAACCTCTTGGGGGAGGGGGGCTCCGGTACTTGTAGATCTTGCTATGTTGTCATCGGTGGGCAAACTCGAATCCTGCTCGAGTCATCTTCGGCACAACGTGTGGCTTCCTCTGCGGCCTCCTATCATTTACAGTGACTTTGTTTGCACCTATCTCTGTCCTCATTGTCAGAAGGCAGGATCGGCACTCCACGGCCCGAGGTGAGAGGGCAGGCGGGCCTCTCCGGCGACAACTGGTGGGTGCGGTGGTTCCACAAGGAGATGGTGATGGCACCTCTTGCTAGTCGTCTGGGTTCTCTTTGGGGTGTGGCTACACATATACTTTTTTTTTTGTTTGATGTGCTTTGTAAAAGGGTTTCCTCATCTTTTGTATCAATTCGGCCGTGTATCTTTGCACAACCGTGTCACGTTTCACCAGCACGGCCGCCCACAGCACCAAACCAGCCGATGGTTTCCATTTGGAGCACGCCTTGGTGCCAAGCATGGGACCGTGTTTATGAGGACCTCATTTTGCAAGATCACCCGTTTGCATACCCTGCTGTTGTCAATCAACTTTGGTGCCCAGGTACGAAAGTTTGGGATGTTCAGCTGATTTCCTCTCTGTTTTCTAATCCAACTGCGCAGATCATTTTGAATACTCCAATACTTCAATCAAATGACGATGATATCCTCTGTTGGAAGCCAGCTGCCTCCGGCAAGTGCTCTTCAAAATCGGCCTATTACATTGCTCTCAGAAATGTGCAGGGTTTGGCTTCTCATCTCTCGGTAGGTCTTGATAGCGTTACTCTTCAGTTACTTCAGCAAGTTTGGAAGATGAAGGACATGATTCCAAGAGTTAAGACCTTTGCTTGGAGGCTTCTTCGCAAATCTCTCCCTGCAGGTACAAGGTTAGCAAGAAGATCCAGGCATATTGATGGGCGTTGTTGCAGGTGTGATCAAGAGGAGGATGACAGGCATTTGTTTTTTACCTGTCATTTTGCACGTGCTGCATGGTTCCTGCCTCCCTGGTTCATCAGAGTTGATGTTTTAACTGACAATTTGTCCTCTTTAGGCCTCATGATTAAAGCTTTTTTATCCTTGAATCATCCTTTTGTTACATTAACAAACTTAATGACTTTCATGTGGTGCCTTTGGAAATCTAGAAATGATGTCTTATTTTCCAGGAAATCAGGGACTCCTTTTCAGGTGGGAATGGCAATGAGAGCGATGATTGCGGACTACAGCTTCCACTGTCGTTCCGAGCAAAACCATCATCGCATTGGCATGACTCTGCATCCACCACGGATTATGAATAACTCCTACGTGTTTTTGGATGCAGCCTAGAAGCGCTTGCTTGACAGGAATGGCTCTCCTGCTGGTCTTGGAATTTTTCTTTGTTGGAAACAAGAACAAGTTGTTTCAGACATCTTTCTGCAGGCGCGTATCTCAGAGACTGAATCAGCTCTTTGTGCTGAGGCGGAGAGCATGGTTTTGGCAGCAAGAATCATCTCAGCTCTTTGTATTTCGCCAGTGCAGTTCTTCTCCGACAATCTCACTCTTGTTTCAGCTGCTCAGTCTCCCTCGTCTGCTCTTCACTTGATTCCTTGGAGCATCAGGAAGCACATTGCGGAGTTCAGGTTTCATCTGAACGATCTTCTCTTCTCTGCTCATCATGTTTCCAGGGAGTTCAATTGTGTTGCTAATGACTGTGCTCAGCAAGCCCTCGAATCTAATGGATCAGGGTTTATCAGTTCTTGTAGGAACATAGCTCATGACAGGAATGTGTGCCCTGAGACTTCACGGCAATGTAATCACCTCTGTACAATGTCTATGAGCAATGGAATTGGCACCTAGGTGTACGGATGGCAATGGGTACCCGACACCCGCAAACCCGACGGGTACCCGCTTCAAATGGGGCGGGTTTGGTAAGAAATAAAACCCGTGGGTCTGCTTATCGGGGAAAAATCAAACCCGTCGGGTCTGACGGAGGCGGGTATGGAGGTGTGAAACCCGTCCCCGTTAACCCGTAGACCCGACAAGGCAGGTGGGCCCTACATGTCAGGGTGTAAAGCCAATTCCCATTTTCCCCTTCACAGCTGCACCGCACACCTAATCCCACATAACCCCACCCCCACACGACCACACCACACAAACCCAATCCTCAATTTTTTTCGTCAGACCACCTTCCTCTTCTTCTCTCCAAAATTCCAGATCCCTTCGAGACGTCGCCGATTCCCACCGCTGCTTCTCCCCGTCCGGCCTCGCCCCTCCCTGCTCTGTACTCTTGCGTCTGCGGCCCTCCCGTCCCCGGGGGCCGGCGCCCGTGAGCCGTGACGGCCGTTGCTTTGCCATGGCGGAGAGGACGACAAGCAGTGCCAGCGGGACCGCAAGGGAGACACCCCCATCTTCTTCCTCGATCGGAAACGGAAGGAGGGGAACTCGAGAGGAGAAGCAAGCAACAGTCGCCCTACCGTCCCCGGCGGCCATTGCAGGGCTGCAGCGCCCTTGCTCTGCCCTGCTCGTCCAAGGGCCATGATGCCCGAGGTCGCCCCGTCGTTGCGCTGCTCCACGCAAACGCAACCCTCCAACCATTTTGACACGCCGGCGAGCAGATGGAGCTCCGATGTTCTCCTCTGGCCTGGCCAAGATTCGAGAGGATGCCCGCATCTGGCCTTGGCGTCCAAGGTGACGGGTACCCGTCGGGTCCCGCAAACCCGGCGGGTCGCGGGTCTGGTGGCGTTTTGTACCCGCCGGCGGGTATGGGGCCGGGTCGCGGGGGCGGGGAGAGGGTGCGGGTGCGGGTATGGGGGGGCCAAACCCGGCCCCGAACCCGGCGGGTGCCATCCGGACCTAGGTGTCGCAGTTTGTACAAAAAAAAGACTCTGCAAAAAAAAAAAAACCAGCCGATGGAAACCTTTGTGATGTCAGACTCGCGAAACATAAGTCATGTATGGGAACCGTCTACCGCTGGCTGGCGTCGAATCCACGCTACCTTTGCACTACCACTCCGAGTTTGCGATCCGTAAACCAGGTGGAGTTCCAACGTGCACCTACGTGTTGCGTACGATCGCCGAGCCATTCCTACACGGCGTCGGTCGGTATCCGTCACGCGGTCCGACTTGGACTCGAGACCACCTCGGCCCCGATCTTTGCCCGGCCCATAAAAGTCCTTCACCCACAAACCAGGACCCCCAGTAAACGCAGACAGACCAAGCCTCGCCTCCTCATCGCGCCGACGCAGATCACGCACGTCCCGGCGCCCAAGCACAAGTGTCCGTTCGAGGAGGAGGAGACAGCCATGGCGGCGCAACACGGCTCGGCGACGGCGCAGAATCCCAAGTGCCACGAGCCGGAGGCGGAAGAGACGGCCGGCGTGTACTGCGCCAACGGCTGTGGTTTCTACGGCGCCGTCGCCACCGGCAACATGTGCTCCAAGTGCTACAAGGAGCTCGTTGCCTCCGACACCACAGCCGCGGACAGCGTCTTCGTCGCCCCTGCAGCTTCCACGGCGCCACCGGAGAAGAAGGCCAAGACGATCGTCTCCGTCGCGTCCTCTGATGGTGTTGAGACCTCCGTGGCGTCCACGACGAAGCAGCCGGCCGCGGCGACGAACCGGTGCGCGACGTGCCGCAAGAAGGTGGGCCTGCTGGGGTTCCGGTGCAAATGCGAGGGCACCTTCTGCAGCGTGCACCGCTACTCTGAGAAGCACGACTGCGGCTTCGACTACAAGACGGCCGGCCGGGAGAGGATAGCCAAGCACAACCCGCTCGTCATCGCAGACAAGATCGCTGACAGGATCTGAAGCCGGCCGACAAGATCGCTAGAGACAGTTTAGACTTTAGACAGATTGACAGTTAATTTGTAATGGTTCTTGAGGACATGGTCGATTATCTGTATTTTTACCTGTTGTCTACTTGTAAATAAATAAATAATTTCATGATCACTGTGATCCGAACACAAGAGTTTGTAGCACTTCGAGAGAATATGATCGATGTTCTTTCTATCTTACTGGTCTGAAAAGTGTAATGTCATGCTGGAGACAGAATTTGACTATTGTGTGTGTTTGTGCTGCTGTTACGTGTCAGCTTATGGTAAATTGCTTAAGCAACCCTGAAAAGCAGGGAGTGCAGGGGAGCAACGTGCTGTGGTGGAAAACGGTGTAGGCTGTAGCTATAAAGTATAGACGGTGTTGCCCCAGCAGATGCAAACGCGGAAGTGGCTGCAATGGGCTGTTAATTTTCTCTGCTCAAGTCATCTGAGCATCCATGCGAAAGAAAACTGACAGCTCCTGTGGTTGAATGCACTCAAGATATTCTGATGGTTCAGTATGCTTTCTAGGTTGCAGAAAGTTGCAAGTCTGAGGCAATCCAGGATTCTGTCCCAGGCCTTTTTGGGTTCCGTTCTTCTCTAGTATTTTTTTTGCTTTTGCTGGAGTATGGTGCTTCAATATGCATTATAGGTTGCACAAAGGGTGCCAGTATAAAGGAATTCACGACTCAAATGATTACAGGCCTCTTTTGGTTCTGTTCCTTTGTACTCCTTCCGTTTGGTTTTGCTTTTGGTAGTTCTTTGTTTTGGGTAGATGTTTTGTTTTCTTAATTGGCATGAGGACAGAGCTCCGTTCTTGCTCTGGCTAGATGTTTGAGATCCGCAAGTTTTTTTTTTTTTTTGAAGAGCGGTTTTTTTCTAGCCAAACAAGCCGAGACTCTGTCTTTTGCATTTTTTTTTTTTTGAACGGTAACATAACTTTCAGTTACACAGCAGAGTCACTGGTTACAATTCCAGAGATACATGGAGGGGCAAAACCCTCCAAGAAAGAGTCAGGAGACTCACTACTCGTGTCATACTTGGCCAGTTCATATGCCGCAGTGTTACATGCACGTCTAGCAAAGGAGAAATGAAAAGAGACAAAGTTCAGCTGACATAAACTTCTGGCTTCTTTCACCAAAACTCCAATGGTTGATCGGTCGAACTCCGTACTCTTTAGAGTCTGGACTAAGTTTGAAGCATCAGATTCAAGAATAATTTTGTTGGCGCCTATTCTGATAGCTCCATCAATAGAGGCAAGACAAGCAACCGCCTCAGAGTGCAGAGGATCCCTCAGGTGCACTAACTTTCCCGACCCAGCTGCAACAAAAATGCCTGCCTGGTCACGGATGATATAGCCCCAGCCTCCGGAGACCGAAGAAAGATCGGAAGCTCCATCGAAGTTCACCTTCACTTGATTGTCAGGTGGTTTAGACCACTTTTGTTGGTCAGGGGGCCTCGGAGGGATAGCAGGAGGCTTGAGAATTTTGAAGTCCACCATATGTCTCTCAACCCGGTTGCAAACTTGCTGATAGTTAGTGACAACCTCGCCTTGATTGGCCTTCTTTCTGAAACTCCACCATCTCCACATTAGCGTCAAAGCTTTGAGTTGCACCTTTGCGTCACATTTCCACGGCTCCTCGAGCATGTTGTGGGCTGAATTGCAGGGAAGAAGTTTTTTGCGCATCTCGCCAAGTACGAGAGAGCTCCAGCAAACCTTGACTAACTTGCATTTCAAGAAGAGGTGGCCACCGTCCTCATTGAGCCTGTGGCATATCGGGCACGCCGTGTCCAAATCCACCCCGTGCCTCTTGATTTTCATTCAATTAGCAAGGCTGTTATGAGAAAGGCGCCAGACGAACATTTTCAACTTATTTGGTGCCCGCAAATCCTAGATTTTCTTCCAGTTAAATTTTCCAACGATGTCACCTATGATCACCCCCGAAAAGGCTGCATTTGCGCCCAAGCTTCCTGTCTCTCAGCATGCCCCCAAGCTTGTAGGCAGACAGATGATGGAGTGTAGACACACGCTCGTTGGGAGACCCCAAGCGCAAGGTATGAAGAGTGCAGCAGCGAGTTTTCCCTCAGAAAAGAAACCAAGGTTGAATTGACCAGTAGGAGGAAGGGGTAAATTTAGAAGGTGAAGCAGCTGAGATGGCAGGGCGCACTATCGGTTCAACAGCAACGTGGAACCTACCCAACACAATCAAATCACTCTGTCCAAACGAAGCAGTGAGGTTGTCAATCTCACCGGTTTTGCTAAACACAAAGAGGTTAAACCTATGGTGTGGAAAATAGTAGGAAAATAGTGGGAACAGTATGAGAGCAGTATGAAAGCAGTAGCTGTTTTATCAGTATGAGGAAAAAGGAGCAGGGTCCAGAGTTCACTAGTGGTGTCTCTCCGAGAAAGATAAATAGCATGTGTGGTGAACAAATTACAGTTGGGCAATTGACAGAAATGAAGGCTGCACCGTAGTGCATATGCAAGACATAAAGATTACTATGTGATTCATGCGGGCATTACAACAAAATACATAGACCGTTATCCAACTGCATCTATGACTAATAATCCACCTTTCGAATATCATCCGAACAAACGTTGGGTATTAAGTTGCAAGCAACAGATAATCGCAGTAAGCAAAGTGTGTAATATAAACAATAACATCATCCTTAGACAAAGAATTGTTGTTTTCTCCCTAATGGCAACAACACATCCTCCATCCGTCACGTTTCTGTCACTCGAGCACAGATGAAAAGGAGGCATGAACCCACTATTGAGCATAAATACTCCCTCTTGGAGTTAGTAGCATCTACTTGGCCAGAGCATCTACTAACAACGGAGAGCTTGCAAGATCATAAATAACATAAGCATGAAGATAATATGGTAGATTGATAATCAGAAGACATAGCATTCAACATTCATCAGATCCCAGCAAACACAACATGTAGCATTACATAAAGATGATTTTGATCATGATATGCAGCTCACAAGATCTAAACATGAGGTACAAAGTGGAGAGAACAACCATCTAGCTACTGCTATGGACTCGTAGTCCAGGGATGAACTACTCATGCATCACTTTGAAGGAGGGCATGGTGGTGTAGACCCCTCCGGTGATGATTTCCCCCTCCGACAGGATGCCGGGGAGAGCTCCAGAACCCTCCCGATCTCGGGATGATGGTGACGGCGGCCTCGGGTGTTTCTCGGGTAAAAGTGGGATCTCCTTAGGGTTTACATCTCGGGGGGATTATATAGGCGAAAGGGCAAAGGCGGTGGAGGCTCAGGGCCCCACACCACCCCCTAGGGCGGCCAAGGGGTGGTCGCGCCACCCTATTGAAAATAAAGTATAGGCACCTAGAGGGGGTGAATAGGTGCTACGACCAATTTTAATTTTTCTATCACAATTAGGCTTGACACAAAGGTAAATTCTCTAGATAGTGCAACTATGGTGAATTTACCTATATGACAAGGATAATACAAACACAATACAAGTATGAGTAAAGGGAGAAAGGAACGAGGTAACCGATATGAAGCACGCGGAGACACTATGTAGTCCCGAGTTCCTCCTTGTTAAGGGAGTATGTCTCGTTGGAGGGGTGTGAGCTAGCCACGAAGGCCTACTCAACGCCACAAAGGACCCACCCTATTCTCCGATCAACCCGCCACAAAGGCCTAGTCCACCTTTCACTATTGATCCCCTTTGAGGCGGGAATCGAATCCTTTACAGACAACTTGGAGCACACACCTACAACCAAATTTGGGGGATCCCAACAATGTTGAATCACCAAGAGTAGCAATATGCCTAGGTTCTCCACAAGAGGAAACCCTAGGCTAGATCCCTCAAGCTAGAGAGGGGGAAATGAAGAACGGGTCGATGAAGATGTAGATCGGGGCCTTCTCCTTCAATCCTCCAAAGATCTTCGAGTTTGGTGGGAAGGATTGGGAGTTAATGAAGATTTGGGGAGATCTTAAATGCTATTGAATGCCAAGGGGAAGAACTAGAGCTCAAGGTGGAAGAGGAGGGGTATTTATACCCCCTCCTCAAAACTAGTCGTTTTGCAGGAAAACAGGTATCGGAATATCCGGTCCAAGTTTGGACCGGAATATCCGGTTGGGATATTTCCACCGAGTTCGTTGACTTAAACCGGATTATCCGGTTGCCTCTGAATAATCCGGTACGAATAATCCGGCTGGCTTCTATCTGGCGCAGGAAGCTGAACCAGATATTCCGGCTGCCCTGGAATAATCCGGTACAAATAATTCGGTTCATATCTGTGAGGTCGAGCTCCAGTCGTTAGCCGATTTTCGAGCAGAAACTTCTCAACCGGAATATCCGGTATGGTTTGAATAATACGGTACCAATAATCCGGCTCATCTCTGTCCCAAACTGGATCGAAACCATCCTAACCGGAATATCCGATTTCCCTCAATAATACGGTTAGAATAATCCGGTTGCTCACTGTCCCAAATCTCTTGGCCCAATATTCACCGATCTTTTCGGTGATCGATGCCGATGTTAAGTATAACACCTGCACACAAAACACCTCGATAAATAGTGTACTTAGTATTTTTAACTAACACACAAAACAACGGGAAAATGAAATGCACTTTCAATCTCTCCCTTTTTGGTGTTAGATGACAATACTAATATTTGCAATAAAAGTTTGATGAGAACATGTTTGAAACCAAATGGAAATGTCTCCCCTATCTATATGCACACCTTGTTTGCCTCAAATGCAAAACGTGCAATAATATACAAAGAGCAATTTCCAACAAGTAATAAACATGCCAAAGTAACAATATCACCAATATGTTGAGAATAAGAGAGAAATATATACCTTGTGCGTAGAGATGATAACAAGAATACCCAAGGACAACAATAGATAATATCCTCAACATATAAGATAGATAAACCATGATAACCAATCACATAGTCTCACAACACATGATAGCACATAGTTTTAAATGAGACAATAAAACGAAAATAGTTCACGAAAGAGACTAAAATGGACACAAGCTCTCGAGAAATGGTAAAAGCATACGCTTGTGCCCGAACCCATGCAAATCCCCGTAGTCCTACTACTACTTCTCCCCCTTTGGCATTGAGACACCAAAAAGGAGATGGGTAGTGAAGCTAGCGTCCCAACAACTATCTAAGCATCGGAATGTTCAAACGACTCTCCAGCTGACGCGTCAGAAGCACCCTCGGCCTCCCTCTCCAGATCCTCGTCCTCAAACTCATCTTCCTCCTCAAAGTCATCTCCATCACGAGCATGGGAAGAAGCAACTGTGGAACGAAGAGCCTCCTCAATCCGCTCCCAAGGAGTACGGTCTCTGGCAGACCGCTAAGAGTAGGACTGTGGAACAAGCGGGGCAGGGAGATCACCAGAAGCACCACTCACATGGTGAAGGATCTGACTCTGAGTGCTAGACATAGCTGTGTCCCTACGGTAGGCCTAGTACTGCTCCTTGTGGATATCCACCTTCATGCAGAGCACGTTGCGCTGAAACCAGTAGAGCTTCCTGACATTGCGCAAGGTGGAGGTAGGATCAGCGTGGGGAGCACTAGAAGGGGCCACACCTCCTCTAGAGGAACCACCCTCAGAAGGAGGAACACGAGCAGGAACAACCTTCTTCCTCTTGATGTACAGCTTCTTGAACTTGTGCTCTTCCATGGGTAACTAAGAAAAATCCCTCTTCATCACATCCTTGATCAGCATCATGATATAAGGTCCATAAGGTATGGTGTTCCCACCAATCACAGCATTGCGCAACTCATGGAAAATGATGTCCATGACGTCCACAGTGTAAGAAGCAGTAGCGTCCTGATCCTCAATACACTGCTTAGCCAAAATGAGAAGGTTGCACAAAGGACTGGTGAGAGCGTCATTGTTACCTCCACTTGGCACTAAGAAGGACCGGAAGAGGCGCACGAGCTGGTCATAGAAGGGGAGGAGCCCTTCCAGCTTACCAATAGCAAAGCCTGGAGCATACATCTCTGCCATAGATCTCTCCCTCTGAGGCCTCTCCACATCATGCATACGGTAACCAAGTGGAGGGTGAGAGCTGTACCTGTAACCAAGTAGGCGAGCTAATCTGTGGAAAGGAATCTCACATGGAGTGGTCTGAGACATCCACTTCAGAGAGAAAGGAACATTGTTGTCAAACACCACTGTGGACATGAACTGGACAACAAGCTTGGTGTTATAGTGGCACTGGGCTTCCAGAAGCTTCACAAGCCCAAACCTCTCAATGATACTGGCAGCATCAGCAAACTCCTCCTTGTCCTTGATCAACTGAAACCTGGTAGGGTGCATCTCACGGATACGAAACCTGTAGTCGGAGTAGATGTCAGCATAGATATATGACCGCTCCAAATTCCAGAAACGAGCATCCTCACACTCCACATCATGAGGAGTGTAGTACAAATCCTTCTGTCTGATCTGAGCATAGTCCTGAGTGGAGATATCTGACTTGTAGTTCTGCCTAGCTGCCTTTCCTTTCTTCTTCTTAGATGACTTCGAGGCGAGAGACTTGCTCTTGGCAATAGCTTTCCTGGGAGGGCGGTCACCGGGATCCTCATCACTAGTGTCCTTGTAGGAAGGACGCTTGCGAGGGCCCAACTGGTCAGCGTGAGAGCCACCTGTGAAGGAGAAACATAGAGGAAGCAGTAGGGATAAGTGCACATATGTCAAGAAATGGAGGGATCACACGTCAAAACAATAGAGAAGATTCCATGTAATGATCGAGAAATAAATCTAGCTAGGATCAAAATAGTACTTGAGAAGTTCGGGACATAACTCAACCGGATATTCCAGTTCAGTTCTTTACCGGATATTCCGATTTCGTGACAGAACCTAGCCGGATATTCCGGTTCAAAACTGAACCGGATATTCCGGCTGCTCGGCTGCTCTTACAGAACACAACCGGATATTTCGGTTCAAAACTGAACCGTATATTTCGACAACACGTTAACATCACTTGATTGATTTTCCACTAGATTTAAAACTAGAACGGTGACATGTGAGTCTAAACTATTGTCTCTAGCATGCAAAAGGTACCCTAGGGAGCAATTTCTACCAAGCATTGCCAACAAAAACACAAATCTATGGATGGGTACGGTTATGGCACCAAGATTCAAAGGATTTGAACTTTATCGACGTCCATGGATGAAGATGCTTGGATGGAAATGCTCCCGAACACGAGGGGAACAAAATCCGGGCAAGAACTTGCAGATCCCGCGGAGGAAGTGGGCCGGGAGGCCAAGAATCCAAGTGGCGGCGCTTGGGGTGGAGAAGAGGAGTTGGGGGAGAAGAAAAGGAAAGAACTGCCTCTCTCCCCGTGCCCCTCCGGTTTTAAGTGATTTGTGCTAGACCGGATATTCCGGTTCAAGTTTGAACCGGATATTCCGGTACCACCTGGATATTCTGGTTCAAAACTGAACCGGAAATTCCGGCTACCATATGATCTGAAACTTCCTAGTTTCAAATGAATGACAAATGTGCTAGATAGAGTTTGGTTTTTGGGTAGGAGGGCTTAGGATATAAACACCAAACTGAAATTAGTACTTATCCCGCTCAATTGCAAGAATCAAACACACAAAATTCCAATTGAGTGATATTTTCCTACGAAAGAACACTTAAGGGGGGAAAACAAGAAATGCAATGAAATATCAAATAAACCCCAACTAAGATCCAACTCTTCACAAAGAAGATGTTGGTGGCCTAAGCCACCATGTAAGAGATCATGGTATGACACCGCAAGATATATCTTGGGTGCATGGCCAATACTCGACATTGAAGCTCACAATTCAACATTAGAAAAGGAGAGATAGCAATGAATTTTTGCTTTGGGAATAATGGGGGGAGGGAGAACCCAATGTGTTAGGATAACGCTCCCCCTATGTCCATGCCTACACCTAAACCCAAACACGTTTCATCTATAGGGGTGTGTGCAAGATCCTCAGTCAAACTCCTAGAATCAATGATGTTTAGTTCATTCCTCAAGAACATGAATCTTGCATCGTCGAGTGGCTTCGTGAAGATGTCCGCAAGATTGTCCTTGGTGGGCACATATGCGAGAGCAATATCACCTCTTGCCACATGGTCACGGATGAAATGATGACGAATCTCAATGTGCTTCGTTCTTGTGTGTTGCACGGGGTTGTAGGAGATCTTGATGTCACTTTCATTGTCACACATGAGAGGCACCTTATCCAAATGAACATCATATTCCTTGAGAGTTTGCCTCATCCATAGCAATTGGGTGCAAGCACTTGCGGGGCCACGTACTCGGCTTCGGCGGTGGAGAGATATATGCAATTTTGCTTCTTGGAAGACCAACTCACCAAGGACCTACCAAGGAATTGGCAAGCCCCGGAAGTGGACTTCCTATCATCTTGATCACTCGCCCAATCGGAATCCGTGTAGCCCTTGAGAGAGAATTGTGCCCCCTTTGGGTACTACAAACCAAACCTTGAGGTATGAACCAAATACCAAAATATCCTATGGACCGCCACTAAGTGGCTTTCCTTAGGAGCCGCTTGATACCTTTCACACACACCTACACTCAAAACGATATCGGGCCTAGATGCACAAAGGTAAAGCAAAAAACCAATCATAGAACGATACAACTTTTGGTCCACATCTTTACCATCCAGGTTATGCTTGAGGTGGCACTTGACTTTCATAGGAGATGGCTTGATCTTTGCATTTTGTAAATTAAACCTCTTGATGATGTCTTGGGTATACTTGGCTTGAGAAATGAAAGTCCCACGAGCCAATTGCTTGATCTCAAAGCCAAGGAAGAATTTAAGCTCTCCCATCATAGACATCTCGAACCTGTCAGACATAAGCTTTGAGAACTCATTATTGAAAGCTTGGTTAGTTGAGCTAAAGATTATATCATCCACATAGAGTTGGCATATGGAAAGCTCCCCCTTTACTCTCTTTGTGAACAGAGTGGGGTCGATCTTCCCAACTTCAAAACCACGGTCATCCAACAACTCTCTAAGGTGCTCATACCACGCACGTGGTGCTTGTTTAAGTCCATAGAGCACCTTATCAAGCTTCTAGACATGGTTAGGAAAGTTGAGGTTCTCGAACCCTGGAGGTTGCTTAACATATACCTCCTCTTTAAGTGGACAATTCAAGAAATCACTTTTAACATCCATTTGTTGCAATTTGAAATTATGCGAAGATGCATAAGCAAGAAGGATACAGATGGACTCAAGGCGATCCACGGGAGCATAGGTTTTATCAAAGTCAATGCCTTCAACTTGAGTGTAATATCGAGCTACCAATCTTGCCTTGTTCCTAATAACAATGCCATGCTCATCTTGCTTGTTCTTTAATATCCACTTAGTGCCAATAACATTGTGGCAATCTTTGGGCTTCTCAACTAATCTCCAAACCTTGTTGCGCTCAAAGTTATTGAGCTCATCATGCATAGCTTCATCCCAATCGGAGTCCTCAAGAGCTTCAAACACTTTCTTTGGTTCCACCATAGATATGTGAGCTTTATGCTCACTAAAATGTGCCAATTGCCTTCTTGTGGATTTTCTAGCTTGAATATCTTCCAGTACCTTGTTGTCTTGGGCACCAATTAGCTTCAAAGATCTTCTTATCCTTCTAGCACGACGGGCTTCGATCTCCTCATTATTTCAAGGAGGGATCACTTGATCATCTTGATCATTTGGGTCCCCGTCTTGACCAAATTGGCCTTGATCATCATCATCATCATCATCAACAATTTCTTCAAATTAGCTTCAACTTGAGGAGAGGAGGATGAGGATGGTTGATCTTGGATTTGACCTTGACTAGAATGAATGATACGAGTGGTTGCATCTTGCGTAGTAACTTGGTCAATAAGAGGAGGGTCTTCAACATGTTCTTGGGTAGGTGCATCACATGGATCCTTGGCTTGTTCTTCTATTGTAGAGGAGGGCTCCACTTGAATAGAGCATAGTCCTTCTCGAGTCTTCATAAGGTGTCCCTCAATGGGGCAGAAAAATCCCACACCCATCCTTCCTATGGCTTCTTGAGGCATTTCAACATCTACATTAGAAACATGAAATTGCGCCACTTGGGAGCCATAATTTTCCTCGAAAACCACACTACAAGATTCTATGACAATCTGTGAGGCTTTGTCAATGACTCTATAAGTGTGGGATTCGGCACCGTAACCAACAAATATACCCTCAATAGTTTTGGATTGAAATTTAGACAACCTAACACCCTTGATCAAATAAAAGCACTTACAACCGAATACACGGAAGTAGGAGACGTTGGGCTTGTTGCCGATGAGGATCTCATACGGAGTCTTGTCCAAGCCCTTGCGGATGTAGAGGCGGTTGGAGGAGTGGCATGCGGTGGATATGGCCTCGGCCCATAAATATTGGGTAGAAGAATACTCCGCCAACATGGTCCTTGCCATATCCAAGAGAGTGCGATTCTTACTTTCGGCAACACCACTTTGTTGAGGAGTGTAGGTAGCGGAGTATTAGTGACGAATGCCTTCTTCACTAAGGAATTCATTCAAAGTGTAGTACTTGAACTCCAAACCATTGTCACTCCTAATAGCCATGATTTGCACATTGTGTTGACGTTGCACTTGGTTGGAGAAGTCGATGATGGTTTGTTGAGTCTCACTCTTGCACTTGAAGAAATAAACCCAGGTGTGTCTTGAATAATCATCGACAATAACCAAGAAATACTTCTTGACACCAAGACTTGCCTCGGGCATGGCACCAAAGAGATCAACATGGAGAAGCTCCAAGATCCTCTTTGATGAAATAATAGTCTTGGCCTTGTGCAAGATATCATGCATCTTTCCTTCAACACACGACCTACAAACGCGATCTTTGGAAAAGGAAACATTTTCTTTTAGTCCAAAAATAAGGACACCTTTGTGAAGACTTTACAAAGTTCTCATGTTGACATGGGATAAGCGGCGATGCCACAACCACCCCACGTCCGCCTTTCCGAAAAGACACATTGCTTGAGAGTTGGTAGACTTTGAAAAGTCCACCACGAACAACTCATTTTCAACATTCCCACGTATGCGACGTCAAGAGTCTTGCTCCTCAAAAGGACCACAATATCAGGATCAAAGAAGACGGAGAAACCCATCTTCCTTAATGAATGAACTGAAAGTAAATTGTAACCAAGGGATTCAACAAGCATGACGTCCACGATAGTGATATCAGGAGCAATCACAACCTTGCCAAACCCCGTTACCTTAGACTTGGACTTGTCTCCATAACTGATGGTTGCTTGAATGTCATTTGGGTGCAACTCCGCCACAAGTTCTTTGCTTCCGGTCATATGACTAGTGCATCCACTATCAATTATCCATTTAGACCCACCGGAAGCATAGTCCTGCAAGAGATCATTGACTAGAGTTAGGACCCGAGGAGGGTCCCTTCATGTTAGCAACAAGGGTCTTTGGAACCCAAATGGTATAGTCAATGTAACCCTCAATAGGACCAACATATTTAGCTTGCACAACACCATAATAATCAACATATAAGAAATGGTGTGGATTGTTAGTTCCCGCGGAAATGCTATGAGTAGTGTTGTCCCTCATGACACCACTACTTGAAGCAACATTGCTAGCTTGTGCGGGAGTGCCACGAGTAGTGTTATCCCTAATGACAACACCACCCGAGGCACCATTGTTGGCCTTCTTCTTGATTTTCTTCTTCTTGTTCTTCTTCTTGGCAACATAGAAAAGACCTTGCTTCCCCACTTGTGGCCTTGGAGCACTCAATTCTGGTCTAGCAACAACCACATGAGGGCTAGGGGTAGCCACTTGTGGAGTAGAGGCCACAACGTTCTCAACCTGAGGGCCTTTGCCCTTGAGCCTTGCTAGCTCATCCTTCAACCTAGAATTTTCCTCAATAATATTTGCATGATCACAATAAGAAGTAGAGGTGCTAGGGTTGTTAAGTTGATTAAAAGTTGAGTTTGAAGTTGTTCATGCAACTCTTTGAGGGAAGAATGTTGACTATCCAAAGATTTGTGAGCCTTGGTTAGTTTTTCAAAATCCTCGGTTAGTTTACCATGACCAACACCAAACTCAACCTTATCCTTTTTAGCCTTTTTATATTTAGCAATTGCAAGGTCACGTTCCTTAGTGATATTAGAAGCAAGTTCATTATGTGACTCTTCAATAGATTCAACTTCCTCCTCAAGAGAAACTCTCCCACCATGCTCTTCTTCAAGAGTCATGGAGAGGGATGCTATCTCATTCGCATCCCTTCTCTCAATCTCACCTTTCTTCTCAAGAGCTTCATGGGCCTCTCCCAATTGGCTCATGAGATGATCTAAGTACTTCTTGGTCTCCCCTTGTATGTTAGACATAAAACGTTCCAAGGAGAGAATTTCATGTTCTACTCTAAGACTAACATCATTTTCTAGTTCACTTGGGGTCTTAGAGTTGGGAGAAGGTGATACCTTCGAGGCCTTAGCCATGAAGAACTTGGCATTTGGGTGAGGATGATTCTCATTGGGGGATTCAAATACAGATGAAGATGATGGAGTAGAAGCAATAGCAAGAACGGACACTTCACTTGTGGTTTCTTCTTCTTTATCACTACCGGAATCATATTCTTCTTGAGTCACTAGCACAAACTTTGTGGGAGATTTCTTGTTGAAAGGTTTCTTCTTGAAGTGAGGTTTCTTGTAGTCAACCTTGGACTTGTCCTTGCGAATGAGCTTGCCACCATGGAGTTTTCTATTTTCATAGGGACACTCCGCAATGAAATGGTGCTTATCTTGACAATTGAATCAAGACCTCACTCGTTGAGTCCCATCATTTCCATAGCGAGACTTGGTATTCTACTCAACATATGGCTTGGCCTTGGGAGGATTCCTCCAAAAAAATTGCACGGTGAGAGCAATGATATCCTTGAGCACGGGATCATATTCTTGATCCTTCAATAGAGCCAACTCCTCATGGCCCTCTTCTTCATACTCAACCTCTCTTGACACAACCTTGGCCTTCAAAGCAACGGATGCCCCTTTGTGCATTCCTATGGCCCTAGCACGGTTGTCAAGATCATTCTTGGTTTGCACTTGATAGGAGCACATTTCTTGCATAACTTGGGTTGAGGTCAAATAAGAAAAGTCATGTCTTCCTTGAATGCTCTTCAAGTCCGCGGGCTCAAATGGAATGAGAGCAATCATGTACTTCCTTTTGATCCAAGCATCATCAATGTACTTGGCACCAACATTGGAGAATGCGGTGGCAAGAGTCTTGAGCCTTCGGTACATGTCTTCATGGTTCTCTCATCATGCATATAGAACCCTTCGGCCTCATTGCTCAAGGCATCATACCTATTCCTTTGCATGCTCTCATTGCCCACAAACATGAAGAAAAGAGTGTCCCATGTTTACTTGGCGATGGAATATTGTTGAAGATGCGGCATGTGGTTAGGACCCACGGCTTGTTTAAGAATTGACAAGGAGGTGTAGTTGAGTTGACAATCTACGACTTCTCTTCTTGTTAGGTTCTTGGGTTCATGAGGCTTGTATCCAACACGAGTGACCCTCCAAATCTCTATACAAGAAGAGTTCAAGTGAGTCTCCATGTAATATTTCCATTCACGAAAAGAAAATGCATCAATTTTAGGTGGACCACCCCTAGGAATTATATGAGGATGTGGGACGGGAGGATCGGGAGAATAACGTCCTTTGACGGAATGATATTCTTCCTCCCCTTCCGTACCCTTATCGATGGAGTTTTTGGCAGAAGCATTTTTAGATGGATCACCATCATCCCCTTTCTTGGCGCCCTCCGGATTTGCGTCCAGAGGAGATGAGCCAGTGACCTCCGGTCCTTTGGCTTTCAAGAGTTGCATCAAGTCTCCATGGACGAGGTCAATGAATTTTTCAACTCACTGAGATCATTCATAGGTACGGGCACCTCGCGACCGGCGGTCTCCGCCTCATCGACCATACTAAAACTCTTAGGCGGTTAAGCCCAATAGAAGAGCCGAGGCTCTGATACTAATTGAAAGTATAGTATGGGCACCTATAGGGGGGTGAATAGGTGCTACGACCAACTTTATTTTTTCTTTCACAATTAGGCTTGACACACATGTAAATTCTCTAGATGATGCAACTACGGTGAATTTACCTATATGACAAGGATAACAACAATCACAATACAAGTGCGAGTAAAGCGAGAAGGGAACGAGGTAACCGATATGAAGCACGCGGAGACACTATGTAATCCCGAGTTCCTCCTTGTTAAGGGAGTACGTCTCGTTGGAGGGGTGTGAGCTCGCCACGAAGGCCTACTCAACGCCACAAAGGCCTCACCCTATTCTCCAATGAACCCGCCACAAAGGCCTAGTCCACCTTCCACTATTGATCCCCTTTGAGGCGGTAATCGAATCCTTTACAAACAACTTGGGGCACACACCCACAACCAAATTTGGGGGCTCCCAACAATCTTGAATCACCAAGAGTAGCAAGATGCCTAGGTTCTCCACAAGAGGAAACCCTAGGCTAGATCCCTCGAGCTAGAGAGGGGGAAATGAAGAACAGGTCTGTGAAGATGTAGATCGGGGCCTTGTCCTTCAATCCTCCAAAGATCTTCGAGTTTGGTGGGAGGGATTGGGAGTTAATGCGGATTTGGTGAGCTCTTAAATGTTATTGAATGCCAAGGGGAAGACCTAGAGCTCAAGGTGGAAGAGGAGGGGTATTTATACCCCCTCCTCAAAACTAGCCGTTTTGCAGGAAAACAGGTACCGGAATATCCGGTTGGGATATTTCCACCAAGTTCGTTGACTTAAACGGTATTATTCGGTTGCCTCTGAATAATCCGGTACGAATAATCCGGTTGGCTTCTGTCTGGCGCAGGCAGCTGAACCGGATATTCTGGCTCCCCCGGAATAATCCGGTACAAATAATCCAGTTCATATCTGTGAGGTCCAGCTCCAGTCCTTAGCAGATTTTTGAGCAGAAACTTCTCAACCGGAATATCCGGTATGGTTTGAATAATCCGGTACCGATAATCCGGCTCATCTCTGTCCCGAACTGGATCCAAACCATCCTAACCGGAATATCCGGTTTCCCTGAATAATCTGGTTAGAATAATCCGGTTGCTCACTGTCCGAAATCTCTTGGCCTAATCTTCACCGATCTTTTCGGTGATCGATGCCGATGTTAAGTATAACACCTGCACACAAAACACCTCGATGAATAGTGTACTTAGTATTGTTAACTAGCACAAAACACCGGGAAAACGAAATGCACTTTCAGGCGTGGCCAAGGGGGACCCGCGCCACCCTATGGTATGGCCACCCCGTGGCCCCCCTCCGGGGCTCTTTGGGACTTCTGGATGCTTCCGAGGAAAATAGGAACTTCGGGATTCGTGGGGTCCAATTCCAAAAATATTTCCAGAATAACTTTTCTGAAATAAAAAACAGCAGAATACAGGGAACTCGCACTTGGCATCTTGTCAATAGGTTAGTCCCGGAAACATAAGAAAACGTAGTAAAACATACGGAAAACATGTAGCAATTGGCATAATATCAACATGGAACATCAGAAATTATAGATACGTTGGAGACGTATCAATCACCCCCAAGCTTAGTTCCTACTCGTCCTCGAGTAGGTAAACGATAAATAATAATAATTTCTGAGGTGACATGCTACCACACAATCTTGATCATAATATGTAAAGTAGAGCATGTAAACTAGGATCAAATGAACTAAAATTGTGATCGATATTTTATATCAACAAGTAATGCATAAACAAATAATAAGAAAGAAGCAAAACTTTTAATGAATCAAAACTAAAAGACTATCAACCGTGCAAAGTTTATTAGAGATGATTTAACCTTTCAAGAACAACAATATCATGCACGTCAAATGATCTTCACAACCCTGTTAGGATCAAGTCAAGTTTTCCACACGATGCAATGCTTGAATCTTAAACTATTTGCGCACTAAAAACAAGCAAGTGTTCAGCGCTGGTCCCTAGCACCGGGATGTTATGGCAAAGAGAACATTATGGGGGGTTTGGAAGGTCAATGGAAGAAAGGCTCACAAAGCTGAAAGTGGTCATTAGACAAGAGAAAGTCTTACAACCGAAGCTATGCAAGGAGCAGGGATTGCCACACAACGGATGCACATAGAGCTATAAGTGTATGTGATACGTAAAAAAACGTATCTCCTTTCCCGAACACTTTTCCTATTGTTTGCCTCTAAACTTGTGTGTTTTGAATGCAACTAACGCGGACTAACGCTGTTTTCAACATAATTATTTTGGTGTCTCGTTTTGTGCAGAAAAATCAACTTTCAGGAAATTTCCCAGAAACGACCCCATTGGCCCTAAAACACCAGAAGACCCCGGGAGCCAGAAGGAGGCCAGGAGAGGGACCAGAGGGGGGCCACACCACCCCCTGGCGCGCCCCTGGCCACGCCACCAGGTGGTGTGGGCCACCCAGAGCCCCGCTCGGTCTCCCCTTTCGACTACAAGTAGCCTTCAACCCTAAAACACGAGGGGTTCGATAGTTTTCCAGAAAGAAGTCCGTAGCTCCGCCGCCACCCCAAACCTCGATTCGGGGATCAGAAGTTCCTGTTCTGGCACCCTGCCGGGACGGGGAATTGGAGGAGATCATCGCCACCGTCATCACCAACGCCTCTCCATCGACCATCCATGTTTCCCCCATCCATGTGTGAGTAATCCCCCCGCTGGAGGCTGAAGGGGGTGGTAGGGATTGGATGAGATCGTTCATGTAATAATGCCGTGATTGTTTGGGCTTAGTGCCTAGTATCTTCTATTAGTGCTATTGACATTGTTGCAACTTGTTATGCTTAATTCTTGCCACTTTGGGCCCGAGTGCCATGATCTCAGATCTGAACATGTTATTGAATCATGATGATAATTATTGTTTCTTGATCATACCTGCAAGTTGTTTACACATATTGTTGTCCGGAACCCGAGGCCCCAAAGTGAAAGAAATTGGGACAACCGGAGGGGAAGGCTGTGATGTGAGGATCACATGTGTTCACGGAGTGTTAATGCTTTGCTCCGGTGTTCTATTAAAAGGAACACCTTAATTACCAGTAGTTCCCTTGAGGCCCCGCTGAAAACGGGCTGGTAGGACAAAAGATGTTGTGCAAGTTCTCATTGCGAGCACGTACGAATATTTACGGAACACATGCCTATGGTTACTTAGTGCTTGGATGCTTTATCTTATTTATCTGCAATGCCCATGTCTTGATTATTATATGAACTATCTTATCCATGCAACGCCTGTTCATCCATCCCTATGCCTATAGTATTTAATCCCACTGTTTACTTAAAACACTACTGCTGCTGCTGTTTTCATCTCACTGCTGCTATTATTTCACTATTGCTGCTACTATAAAATTGTTACTACTGATAAACCACTGCGAACAAAAGTACTTTCAGGTGAAGGTGAATTGACAACTCACTTGTTAAGGCTCAGAAATGTTCTTTGGCTCTCCTTGTGTTGAATCAATAAATTTGGGTTTTACTTCCCTCAAAGACTGTTGCGATCTCCTATTCTTGTGGGTCATCAGTATGAAATCTCTCCAATGGAACTAGTGGGGGTTCATCCAACTTTTTTTGCTCACGAAGACCTAGATCTCATTTGAGGAGGCTCTTCATTGAAATATACAAGCCAAGTTCTGTAATGTAAAGTTCCCCACATAGTTATGAATGCATGATAATATGAAAACTTTCTCCAAACTGAAGTATTGGTGCTAAACATGAAGCACAAGTGTGGTATATAAAGGATAGTGATGCACCCCCTCTCCCTTTATTCTCCCTTTGGCCCTTTTTTCTCTTTGGGCTTTTCATTTATTTTATTTTATTTTTTTATATATCCTCACCGGTAGGGGCAACATCCTATATTACAATGAATCATCATACTTTTAGTACTCATAACTCATAATGGAATATCTCTGATGTATCCAACTGCATGCTCCTGCCAGTGTAGCAGTATGCATAAATAACCATGAAGCTCGTCATCAAGTAACATAATGGAGGTGGATGTTGTGCAGCAATATATCTCGGAATGGCTATGGAAATGCCATGATAGGCAGGTATGGTGGATGTTTTGAGGAAGAATATATGGGCTTATGTGTAGGAGAACAAAGTCCTCCCACGGGATTTGGATGCACTGGCGGAGTTTGCACCAACTCTCAATGTGAGAAAGGGCAATGCACAGTACCGAAGAGGCTAGCAAATATGGATGGTGGAAGTGCCAGGAAGCGCAACATAGACTCACAAGTTAAAAGATTGCAGCAAGAAAATCATCTTAGAAGGCAAAGTGCAAATCACTCTAAGAGGGTCCGTGGCAGTGACAAGTCACTGTTAGCTACCCTGACCGTAGCGTGTAACAAAAGGCCGATCAGAAATGTATCTCTCGTAGCAATCATACACCATTGTTTCTATCAGCTGGTAATTTAAGTGTGGCACAGGTTCAAGTTTCTTAGACAAACCATTAAAAGTTTCTACTTACTAGTCTTTCCCGTTTATCTATTAAGCAAATTAATATCTCAAAACAACAACAATGATTTAAGTGAAGCAATTTAGTGATCTACAAGACCATGCAATCTTTTCCACTATACCAACTACCACATAAGCATTTCTATTCTCAACCAAGCACATATATGAGACAACAAAAACTCTTTCTAAGCATATATCAATAAAAACTAGAGAGTACTAACAACTCTAAATAAGAGATGAATGAAAAAAGGAGCTAAACGCAGTACTAGCAAAAAGTGAACACTCACAAAACAATAAAAATGAAAACTATAGTGTTCTAAGCAATGAAAACGGAGCATGTCTCTCTCCCACACAAGTATGAAAAGATCCAACCATAAAATACAACAACGAAAACTAAGCAAACTGAAAGCAAAAAATAAAAGACGCTCCAAGTAAAACACATAAGATGTGACCGAATGAAAATATAGTTTCACTAGAAGTGACCTGATAATTTGTTGATGAAGAAGGGGATGCCTTGGGAATCCCCAAGCTTAGATGCTTGAGTCCTCTTGGAATTTTCTGGGATGTAACACCGGGGCATACCCAAGCTTAGGCTCTTCACTCTTCTTGATCACGTCATATCATCCTCTTGTCTTGACCCTTGAAAACTTCCTTCACACCAAACTTTCTCACAATCTTCATTAGCAATGTTAGTGGAATAGAAATAATAAATTCACATGGTTCAGTTTCAACACAAGCCTAACACTCATAAACACATTAGATACTGTCACAACTTCTTTTAAAACTCTTTTTCTCAAAAGAACACCAAAAGAAAGAGATTAAGATGCAAATGCAATTATTGGCAGAAATCTCTCAAAACAGGACAGCAGGTAAAGATGATTTTTTTCGAAAATATTCTGTTGCTCAAATAAAAAAGTGGTCAACTAAGAAAGTTGCGTATATAGCCCAGGATTATGCACAAAAAAATCAGCTCATTTTGAATTTTCTGTGATTTTATACAAATTTAACAGTGGACAACAGAAATCTGTTTCCTGCGCAGAAATCCGAAATATAGTCTCAACTTTCCACTAGAGGCTTTACTTGGCTCAACTAATACATGAAAAGAAAGATACAAAGAAGTTGCTACATAATTATACAACCCCTTGACTCAAAGAAAACAGAGAAAAATAATGCAAAAAAAACATGGGTTATCTTCCAAGAAGTGCTTTTCTTTAAAGCCTTTTAGCTAGGCATGATAATTTGAGAAGATGTTCACATGAGAAATAAGAGTTGAAGCACATTAAGAGAGCATCAAGAAACAATATAAAACACATTTAAGTCTAACCCACTTCCTATGAAAAATAATCTTGTAGAAAAACAAGTCAACAAAGCACAAAGTGGCTAGCATAGGAAGACAAAATAATTGCAACTTCAAAAATTTCAACATAAAGAGGGGAAACTTAATATTGTTGAGATGCATAAAACTATGTTTCACTCTCTCATAATAAATTTCAGTAGCATCATGAATAAAATTAACAATATAACTATCACATAAAACATTCTTATCATGAGCCACATGCATAAAAGAGTTAATACTCTCCACATAAGCATAGTCATTCTTATTAATATCAGTGGGAGAAAATTCAACAAAATAGCTATCATTATAATTCTCGTCACCATAATCATCAAATATAGGAGGCATATTGTAATCATAATTAATTTTCTCCTCAATAGTAGGTGGACTGAAAATAGCATGTTCATCACTGTAAACATCATATATATAAGGCATATCATGATCACAATAAAATTTATCATCAGTAGTAGGTGGAACTAGAATACCACAATCATTATAATCATCATATATTGGAGGCAAAGTATCATCAAAGTAAATTTGTTCCTCATAACTTGGGGGACTAAAAATATCATATTCAT
The DNA here is from genome assembly GCA_028641055.1 of Alopecurus myosuroides. NCBI lineage: Eukaryota > Viridiplantae > Streptophyta > Magnoliopsida > Poales > Poaceae > Alopecurus > Alopecurus myosuroides. Next base: position 411,820,755 of record CM054059.1, on the reverse strand, counting down.
CAAAACTAGCTTCCCCAAGCTTAGACTTTTCCATAGCATTAGCAATAATGGTATCCAAAGAATTCATACTAATAACATTGCTACTAGCATGCAAATAAAGCTCCATAGGTTTTTTAATTTTCTTTTCAAACACTTCATGTCCTAACTCAAGATAAAGATTATAAAGCTCTCTCATATTTTTGTTGTTTTCCATTAAGCCTAACTAGTGAAAACAAGAAACAAAAAAAATTTGCAGAATCTAAAGGAAATAACTTCGTGCACTCACACCCGAGGATGTGAGTACCTTTTACCTTACCTACCTGGCAATGGCGCCAGAAAAGAGCTTGATGTCTACGCGCGCTTCTATTATTGTAGACAGTGTTGGGCCTCCAAGTGCAGAAGTTTGTAGAACAGCAGCAAGTTTCCCTTAAGTGGATCACCCAAGGTTTATCGAACTCAGGGAGGTAGAGGTCAAAGATATCCCTCTCAAGCAACCCGGCAAATAAGATACAAGAAATCTCTTGTGTCCCCAACACACCCAATATACTTGTCAGGTATATAGGTGCACTAGTTTGGCTAAGAGATAGTGAAATGCGAGTAATATGGATGGTTATAAGTAATAATAGCAATCTGAAATAAATATGGCAGCAAGCAAACATGTAGCAGAACATGCGAAAAACGGTGTTTCAATGCTTGGAAACAAGGCCGAGGGATCCTACTTTCATTAGTGTACACTCTCAACAATGATCACATAATTGAATGCATAAATATCTCTCTTCACTATGCTACTCCGAACCACTCTCCGGTCGAATAAAAAACACCACTTCATTGCGTAGGGCTGTAACAACACTCTTCAAGTTTGTATTCCCATTTTTAGTTAACCCCACGCTGTCACTATGAGCGCCCTAGAAGGTACTAAGAGAACTCCAGAATTTCATAGGATCATCCAACACAAGATATAAATATCATGCTAAACCACACGATGCACACATTGTCACCTTTACACCGTGATCAAAGTGTTTACGGAGATCTCATAAAAAAACTACTTGAGTAGCATAATACATGAGGATAAACATCTACTAGTTCAACTAGATACAAAGCTCATGATCACATAAAGATCACACCATGGGAGAGAGAGATGAACCACATAGCTACCGGTAGAGCCCTCAGCCTCGGGGGAGAACTACTCCCTCCTCATCATAGGAGACAGCAACGGCGATGGAGATGGCGGTGGAGTCGATGGAGATGGTTCCGGGGGCACTTCCCCGTCCCGGCAGGGTGCCAGAACAGAGATCTGTCCCCTGAAACTTGTCGACGACGGCGGCGGAGCTACAGACGGATGTGTTTTGTGGAAAAGGCTGATTCTCTTAGGGTTTATGCATCGAGGAGTATATATAGGCGAAAGGGCGATGCAGGGGGGTGGCCAGGGGGCCCACACCGCCAGGTGGCGCGGCCAAGGGGGGACGCGCGCCACCCTATGGTGTGGCCCTCCTGTGGCCCCCCTCTGGGGCTCTTTGGGACTTCTGGATGCTTCTGGGGAAAATAGGAACTTCGGGATTCGTGGGGTCCAATTCCGAGAATATTTCTAGAACAACTTTTGTGAAATAAAAAACAGCAGAAAACAGGGAACTGGCACTTGGCAGCTTGTCAATAGGTTAGTCCCGGAAAACGTAAGAGAACGTAGGAAAACATACGGAAAACATGTAGCAATTGGCATAATATCAACATGGAACATCAGAAATTATAGATACGTTGGAGATGTATCAAGCAACAACGCACATGGATATGAGAAGCAACAACGCAGATGTATTTTTGAAGATTCATATTAGTTCGTCACATCCCTCTTGTACTTTCTATTAATTTGAGAAGCAACAATGCACATGGATTTTATGCATATAACATGAAGAATGTCTGCTCTTTTTGTATAGTATGTTCCTTGCTATGTTAGGGATCAGTTAAATGAGATGACAAGTGGCGCGATGAAAATTGTGAATCAAGATGGGTTTGTTTATGAACTTGATCTGAGAAAACAAGAGGAAAGAACACAGATAAGGGTGGAGACTCGAACAATCTAATCGAGCACCATGGGTATATTATAATCAAATAGTGGTGAATTTGTATGGTGTCATAGAATTCTTCATGGCTACTACATTCGGCTCAGCATCCCTATATTAAGATGAAGTAAGAAATCACCAGTCATCTTATTTTCTGTCCTCTATGAAAGAATGTAGATCGCTCTTTTAACCTGGGCCCCCCTCTGGGGCAATAATGAAGAGAAGATGAGGATCAATGAATCAGGTTATGTATAGCCTATCTGCGAAGTTAATTATCTGTTGACATGTATATACTGATATATACTAACTTTAAATGTACGATGCAGAGGCCCAAGTCAATGTGTTTTAGTATCTGCTTGCCATACAAGATAATTAACAAACTGAACAATCAATAGCTGATCTTTATTTGATGTTTGCTGTAATTTTATAGTTTTATCATATAGAACCTCATACATATACTACACTGCTATTAACTGAAAATGTGGTGGTTTCATGCTGAATTTTTAGGACGTGACAATATCCTTAATTCTTTGGTAAAACTTCCATCATTGGAACTCTTTGCTCTATAAATTGGTACGGTTATTGCTTTTGCAAGAAAACACTATGAATGGGGATCGGCTCTCTTATTTTCCATAAGCTCATGGAGAAAAACATTGGTTGTAATACACTACCACTAGTAAGTAATAGACTAAAACAAATTCAACTGTCATTTCACAATAACCCTACTTGCAACGTCACAAAAAATTCTCTTCAATTTTTGGAAAAATTAGAACTGGTTTTCATCAACACTTCTACATCCCCTCATCAGGTCGACTCTCTTTATTGATACAACCATTCAATCTTTCCTTACGAAAATGGTATAAAGCTGAAAGGGGCAAATTATCCCTGGAAAAGGAAACATGTAATGAATTTGCTCGGAAAGCTAGAATTTGAACCGGATCGGTCATCATTCTTTGAGTTAAAAGGTTCAATGATGACATCCATATGTATTTTCAACGACACTGAAGACTACCTACTATTCTGTTCAGGGTGACCAAGAGCAAAAGCGATGATATTAGTCGTCTGAGATATCTCGACTAGCTACTAGTATATACTACCTTTGTTCCAAAGTATAAGACGTTCTAGCTATAGCTAGTTATTTTAGCTTGTTAAAACGTCTTATATTGTGGAATGGGAGTCGTATTAGGTCATATATCATGTTTAGAACTCCTTCATTTTATGTAGTCATCATGTGTTAGAACATATTTATGCTAAATTATAAATATATGTACAATTTTTTCGTTTATTTACGCCATTCGGCGCATTGCAAGAATTTCCAGAAAAATCTGACCCGCCAGACAAAATAGAGCTGTAATATTGAAATTGATCCCTTCCGGATTTCTTCGGAGGCTCCCTGTGTTGACCGCCCGGTGCAAATCAAAACTGTTTCTCCTTGGACCGAGTCTGTTTTTATTCAAACTTGCTCTCTGTTTTATTTTCAAGGCATCTGTAAAAATCCAGACGTCCTGCACCTCATAGAGTCGTCCGTTAAAACGGCCCGCCTCTAGATTACGTGTCGGGTTTTTGTTTGGACTGCTTCCGACGAACAAATTATCAGAGGCGGCTAGTTTTTTAAAACGATCTAAGGGGTTCGTTTCCCAAATGGGTTGTGGAACCGGCTCCAATGAGTCTGATTATTAGCATCTTATGCTCCGGGTGAACGGTCGCAAGCCTATGCACGAGAACCGGGTGAGATTGTGGGTATCGTTGTAGTGATGGCCCCCTATGGGTGATTTTTTTCTAAAATCCCCTAGTTTATTTGTGTTTTGACCTCTAAATTTACCCAGATTTAGCTATATGGACCCCTCCAAGTTTCTTTGTGCGCAAACACCCCCTTGTGCTATATTCCTGGTTCCATCCCTGGATATCTAGGAAGCTAATTTTTCTTCAGTGTAGTTGCCACCTTTTTGCAATCAGAGGCAAACACACACGCCTTTCAAGCTAAAGACCAGCTGCCAGAGATAGACCTTCCCAGATGGCAATGGCCTCCAAAGTTGTAGGATCAAAAAAACCAGGGCAAGAAAATGCTGATGAGTCAAAGTAGTCTCCCTCTCGACTTCGGCAAACAGCAGCCACAACCCCACTTGCCAGTCCTAGAAACAACAACATCAATGTTTAATCTTTCCACCATGTTCACTTAGAGCGATCCAACTAGGTGCCGCCGATTGACCAGAATGACTATTAGGCCTAGATTGTGTAGGATTAGCAAGCCAAATTCAGGTATGAGATGAAATTTTCTATAAATTTTGAAATTGAGCATGGGTTATGTAAGATTTCTTCATGGATCGCCCCGTGTCGCGCTGAAGAAATAGCCCATAATGTGACCACAGTTTGAACAAACCGAGGTTGAGATAGTGACTCAATCAGGAAGAAAAATCCATTCTTTAGTTTTGCAACACTGGTTAACTGAAATGCCCGAGGTACTACAATGTCACCTCCTTGCACTCTTCATGTGCCAATATGTAATCGTCGGCAATATGCAAATTTACATAGAAACAACAGACTCATAAACAAGCGCACACCAGTTGCACATAATTGACTTCACTGTACCAAGAGCGGTGCACAAGGAGTATACTTGTAGGGCGCACAAGGTACAGTGGAGTCAGTTCTTGCACTATGTTGTGTGAGGTTATATCACCATCTAACTTCACTGCAATCATAGTACATTGGAGCCTCAGCGATCCTAGCACACAAAAGTTTCCAAGCGTTGGAACGAAAGAACCAAGATAAAATGACAAACACTATATGACGAAATCACAAGGTCATTTAGACCAACGCTCGCAATCGAATGCTACAAACTTTCCTCATCAGCCAAAACAATTGATACACAAATTACTGGTCTTAGTGAGAAGAATGGGCAAACAGACACATCCATCTTTTCGGCTCCAGACCAGTCAACAAAATTAAGAAGAAGCCACATATATTTGTGACATGTTCATAAGTTTGGTGGCTGTCTGGTGTTGACAATGCCTCGTCACATCATCATCATAGACCAAAATGTAAATAGTGCCTCATACATAGGGGTTGTAGTGTAACTTGGACTAGATGTTTGAGGCGACTAACGAGGCGACGTCGGTAGCGATCGGGAGGGTCTCGGCGGCTACCGCAGAGGAGATCAAGGTAAAGCCGGCGAAGGTGATCGGGGGGGGGGGGGGGGGGGGGGGGAGGGGATTGGTGCGTATCGTCTCGCCATCTCTCTCCTATGGTAAGGCGAGTGGAAGGATTCCTTTCGGTGTCGGCGACAAGTTTTGGGCGCTGCAGTTTGCAGGTTATGAAGCCTCGTCGGATTCAGATGAAGACGGAGATGGGGAGACTACAACGCCATTGCGGTACCTTGAGGAGCCGTTGGAGGCGGTTTGTGCTACGTCCCGGTCTTCTGCATCGAGGAACCTGCAGGATGGATAAGAAAGGTGGAAGAAGCGGAGTTAGAAGAGGGCGGCGCAGAGGTTTGATGGTTCTACACCTCCTGTGAGGATTCATGAGCGATCTCTTAAGATACCAATCATGGAACCGTCGGTGTTCCTTGATGATGTGGGTGTCGCTGACGACGCAAGATGGAAAGTTGTGCGCCGCCGGCGGCGGCAATCGTTGCCAGCAACTCCGATGAGTGGAGTTCTTGGGAGGTCCTAGAATTGCGGATCACGAATTCGAATTCCTAGAGCTTGCACTGGGTCGCCCCATGCATGGGCTCGGGGGTCACGTGGACAGAACGTTACTTTTTGGGGCCATAGGGAGATGGGACGCATGTGCTCATCAAGGGTTTATGTACCGGCTGACGTTGGACCAAAAGTTTACCTAGGTCTAACGTGGAGAAAGTTTGTAGCCGCTGCTGGAGGGGATTCGATCGCCATTTCGCAGCGTCCTGGAGTTCAGGGATTCCATCATCCTAAAGGAGGTATCAATGCTGGTCAGGGTGCTGGGGGTGGCCGTGGTGTGTTGCTGGCTGCTGGTGCTTCGACTTTCGAGCATGGAGGGCCTAGCGGAACTGCGGGTAGGCTGGATACCACAGGCGGACAGGCTGCTGCTCAGCCAGTCATGGAGTTCAACGCCGGGACCGGCTTTAACGCTGGAAATGGAGGGATACATCAAGGGTACGGTGGGTACTGAGGGAGGCAACGTTATGAAAATTTTGGAAGAGGGCATGCTGGTCGGGGTAGAGGTGGACAAGGTTACCAGTGGAACCGGAACACATGTCCTCGGTATGGCGCTGCGAGGCCTCGTTTTGCGGATGTGGTTCCACCGTCGGCCCCGGGAGGTGTGGCTCAAGTGGTTGCGGCGCGGTGATAGCCGTACCACCGGTGGTGACTGTGCAGACAGTGGCAGCTATCCCGACCTTGAGTGTTGGGGCTAGGCCATCGTTTGCGCAATAGGTGACGGCCGTGGGGGCTGCAAGTCGGGCTGCTGCAACACAGGTGTTGGAGGCGGTTGGCGAGAAAAGGGTGTCCGCGGATCAGCTCGCGGCGGCAGTGGCTGGGGCAATGCAGAAAAAAGGAAAAAAGACTAAAAAACTGAAGTGCTTCCGTTGTGGTTTAGCTGGGCATTTTCTCGCAGATTTCCGGCGCCGTTCTGTGTGTACTGTGAGGGACCAGTTCATGCCAATGTCCCATGTCGCCTTCTTTCGGCATATAAACCGCATCTGATCACTTATGGGTATGCGAATGAGCACTTAATGTTCTTTGGGATTTCGTTGTCGGAGCACTACCGCCCTAAGTTGGATAATGTGAGATTGGCATCGATCACTATCTCGCGAGGTGAGATGACCATACCCCAGATCATCACTCAGATCCAAAGACTAGTACCCAGTGAGAGTTTTGTTTGGGATGTCAAACAGAATGGCCACAATGTGTTTCAGGTTGTTTTTCCTTCAAAGCTTGAGCTAGAGAGACTAATTTTTTTTGGGGCCTGTAAGGTACCAAACTCTCGGTGTGAGATGACAGTGGATACATGGACACAGGTGATTGAACCTCTTGATACTCTCCCACCGATTTGGGTGCGTATATCCGGGATTCCAGAGAAGCATAAAGGAGACTATATTGCGATGTGGTCCGTGGCTTACATGTTGGGGATGACATTGAAAGTTGATATGGAATATACTAAAAACCATGGGGTTCTTCGTATCTTGGTAGGTTGCTTGGACCATACTAAGATTCCTCTGAAATTCCGGATGTTTATCAAGGATGGATTTTAAGAGTTGTATTTTGAGGTGGAAGGAGAGGATTTTTCTGGGGCTTCTGATGTTCTTATGGCTGAGAGAGGGGACGAGGATGATAAAGATAAGGATGATGATGATGATTTAGGTGCTGATTTCGGAGATGCGCTGGCTAAAATGTGATGCCCCTGGATCGGGTACTATGGGGATTTCAGCGTTCCCGCCAGAATCCACATAATATCGATCCCGGGTTGTCAACTTTCGGTAATCATTACAAGAGTTCACGAATAATCCACAACAACAACAGAAGAGATATATACAAGACGACTCAAACGAGTCAAGGATACAACTGATACAATACAAATATCCAAATAACAGCGGAAGACGAAAATATCCGACTACGGACAAGATACAAATTGGACTAAGAGTTCTGAAGATAACCGATGGCGTCCAATCCCTGTCCAGGCCAAGCCGAAGGGATTCCCAAGCTAACGTCGTCAGACTTCAAACCTGTTGACTGCAATGTGGAATATGCAGCCACGAAATGGATTCGTGGGTCAGTACTATTAAGTACTGACAAGTGGATAAACCATACTCACAAGATACCAGCGTAACCAATCATCACAAGATACAAATACTTTGGGTACAACGGAAGGAAGGGATTACTGCGAAGAAGCGGCAGCGGGCAGCACTAACAACTAAAAAGACGCGCTACAACTTTCGGCTAATAGAAAGGGATAAGAGAGTGTATCAGAACCAACTACAACTACTCACCAAACAATACCCATCCAGTGTTACCCCCTACTAAGGAAGCAACCCAAGGAAACTCACACTGTTGATTAAGGTGACATTCATTTTTATGGTGGAGGTAATCTATATTACTAGTCAAGTTATCATTGTTAAGTGTAAGTTGTCTGAGTACTTGTTAGCCAGCACTTTCACCAAGTCATCCATAACCGCGGACAACACGGCTTCTCGAGAAGATTAACCCTGCAGGGATGCACCAATTTGGCCGTACACGTAAGAATGACCCGCCAGATGGAAATGCACTTCCACCAAGCAAGGCACTCAACACAACCCAACTCTTCTTCGCATCAAGCCCAAAGAACCACGTGCAATTGAGCGCACGACTAATCAAGCCCCACGAAGAAAAGGGGACCCTCATAGCACTCTAAGAACGTGTCTCCCTAAATGCCGACTACAAAAGTTCCACCCTGGCGCCAAGGGTTCGCACCTGCATATGCATGCGGCAAATGGAAAACCCGAACTAAGTGTGACGATTTGGACGAGATGCGAATCGAATCAAAGTTGCGGGGGGCGCCCATACACGCTTCCCACATGCGGTTAGCGCGCTCATCATGGATCGGAGGACAAGACCCTTTTCCTAATTAAGTTCGACACTAGCAGGCCTCAAAACCACGCCGGGCCTCCTGCCGGTGCCTTATCATCAAATTATTATTATCCCAAACATTAACATGTTGTTGATTAAGTTGAAACCCAAATATCAAACTAAACAGGTGATAGAACAAAGGACAACAGGACTAGAGCGCAAACAAACCTAAGCATGCTAGTACGACACAGGCCAACAAACAACAGGGTTATAGGTGTGGAGGTAAGGCAATATCGTGGCAGCAGGGTAAACGTGTGATGGGATCGGAACACAAGCATCGAAAATACTAGGCTAGCATAAAGACAACGGAAAGAATCGGTAACAAGTGAGGAAAGGCAACATAGGTAGCAAGTGAGTATACTTGCCTGAGATCCAGCAAGTAGAGGTACATCCGAAGAACTTGTCGGTGCTCACATCATCTCAACGTCCTATCCGCGAAGAAGCAACGAACTAGAACAAACACCGGATGCAACAATTACTTCTACGACAAAAGATCCAGCATGATCCTATTTTATATGCATGACATGCGGGATGCAACACAAAATTACAACTTAGACAATTTAATCGGAACCGGAGTCCGGACAAAATAATTATTGGTTCAAGTTGTTTATTTAACCATCATATTAAATGTTGATTAACATGCAAAACAGTAAGTAGATGAGCTAAACAATATTAAATGGAATAGGGCAATATTTAGTTAATACCCCAACACATTCCATATGTTGTTATTTAGTTGACATGCATAGCACAGGCTAAAATGCACAATACAAGATGCAAACATGAGCATGGATGGCATATTCATATTCCTTGCACTTTTCTGGTTGGAAAACATATTTTACACATTAAATTTGAATTTAATTTGAATTAGTTATGATTTATGCAATTTTAAATGAATTAAATAAAGTACAGAATATACTATAATTTTTAATTATTCAAAACATTAAAAAAATTGCATATTTGAAAAGATTAGGAAATTTTAATTGGGATACATATTTTATTTGCCCAAAAGGGAGTTGGATTGGCAAATTTATTGCATTTACAAAATTGGGGTTTATTCTGCCATTTTCTGGAAAAAGAAAATAGGTGCAGCAACTTTTCACACCGGGGGGAAAGGAACCCACGCCGGTTGACAAGTGGGTCCTGGCGCTGACTGTGCGTGGGTGGAGATGAGATGGCGTGGAAGGTCACCGACGGGTGGGACCAGCCCGTGGTGAAAATCGACCAAAAAGGGGGCCTTTAATCGGCTTGGTGGGGGATCGATCCCGCGATCTCTCGCTGCGGATCCGGAGAGCACAACCAATGCGCTGCTGTGCGTTTCGTGATACGATACGAATCTCACGGAATAAGAGGTAACCTTTCGCGGTTAACTGAATTTTGAACACCAAAAGATTCAGAGAACAGGACGGGGGGGGGGGGGGGCTGGCTCCCGCGCGGTGGAAAAGAGAGAAAAGGGGCGTGCCGTGGGTTTCGAACCTGGGTCTCCCAGGCGTCAGACGAGGGTGAGAACCACTGCACTGTGTACGTGCTTGTGTATGGAAACAGATCTGAGCGGAGATAAAGTGTGAAGGCTCGGAGTTTCTCTGACGAAACTGAAAGACAGGTGCGGGTACTGCACGAAACGATGATACAGCAGCGACGGCCGCCGGTGGCGCTCGATGGCGGGCACCCGGAGCAAAACGGGGAGGAGAAAGGAAGGGTCCCAAAGGACGGGAGGCTCACCGAGCTGTGGTGGCGGATGGCCGAGCTTGGGGACGAAGAGGAGAACGTCAGGAAGAAGACGCTCCTCACGGACGGACGTGGACGGGGACGAACTCGAACCTCTCCGACGTTCTGGGCAGCGGCGGCCTCCGGTATTCGTCGAGGACGACGTGCTCGCCAGGGCTTCTCCATTCCCGCCGCTAGATCGACCTGAGGTAGTCCATGGCGATGGGGCAAGGATGAGGTGCTATGGTTCTTTGTGGAGTTACAGAAACAACAGAGAAAGAAACAGAGAGGGAGCAAAAGAGGGTGGCGGCGGAGATGGGAGAAAGATGGAGGAAGGCTAGGGTTCAGGGTTCTCCTTGGGGTAGATAAGGGAGAGGATGGAGGGGACCATGGGGAGGAGGTGGTGGTTTGACAGCGACAGCAGGGAGTTCACGCTCTCCGCGTGCTCTGTACGGAGGAGGAAGGTAACGGTGGGATGGGCTCGTGTGGCTGGATGTTGGGCCTCTCCTAGGCCTGGCCTGGCTAGGATGCTCTCTTTCCCATTTAAAACGTATATTTTTTTTTGGGTTGTTTGTTATTAGTTATAAGAAATTGTTTTTGTCAATGTTACAAACAGATTTATGCATAAAACAACTTCCAACAAATTTGAGAAAAAATAGAATTCGATGAGTTTTAAATAGTTTGCAAATTTTGAATGCACAAGGATGTATGAGGATGTCATGATGATGCACAAAAATAAAAATAAAAAAACGAACAAGACTAATTGGGGAAAACCCCCGGGTGTTACAGACGACACCACTAACAATGGATTGCACCCTCGCAATCCGCTCACAACCACGGGGGAGGTAAGAAGTCAGAGCTATCGAGTCTTCGGTCACTTTGTTGATCTTCTCGACACCACTAACAAGCTTCTCGACACCACTAACAAGAGATTCTTGCTCACATTGACAACGATGTCCTTCCATCGGGAATCTTCCGAAGATCGAACCTATTAGGTTAAAAGGCTAAGAGAACGTCCAACCCACGTAGGATCCTAAACCTTGAAAGATAGATAAGAGAAGAGACTCCAAAACAAATAAGATAGAAGGAGAAGTAGAATAGAGGAAAGGAATAAACAAGAGTCCTATCGAGAGGTTTCCAAAACAATTTTTGCACAAATAGTTTTTGACACTCTAGAAACACGACTGTTAGCGAGGTTATCCTACAGGCTTTGTGGACCCATTGCTTCGATAACCATTCGTATCGAAACAACATCGGGAATCGGAACCATGCTCTCATACCATTTGTGACGCCCCTAGATCGGGTACTATGGGGATTTCAGCGTTCCCACCAGAATCCACATAATATCGATCCCGGGTTGTCAACTTTCGGTAATCATTACAAGAGTTCACGAATAATCCACAACAACAACAGAAGAGATATATACAAGACGACTCAAACGAGTCAAGGATACAACTGATACAATACAAAGATCCAAATAACAGCGGAAGACGAAAATATCCGACTACGGACAAGATACAAATTGGACTAAGAGTCCTGAAGATAACCGATGGCGTCCAATCCCTGCCCAGGCCAAGCCGGAGGGATTCCTAAGCTAACGTCGTCAGACTTCAAACCTGTTGACTGCAATGTGGAATATGCAGCCACGAAATGGATTCGTGGGTGAGTACTATTAAGTACTGGCAAGTGGATAAACCATACTCACAAGATACCAGCGTAACCAATCATCACAAGATACAAATAATTTGGGTACAACGGAAGGAAGGGATTATTGCAAAGAAGCGGCAGCGGGCAGCACTAACAACTAAAAAGACGCGCTACAACTTCCGGCTAATAGAAAGGGATAAGAGAGCGTATCAGAACCAACTACAACTACTCACCAAACAATACCCATCCAGTGTTACCCCCTACTAAGGAAGCAACCCAAGGAAACTCACACTGTTGATTAAGGTGACATTCATTTTTATGGTGGAGGTAATCTATATTACTAGTCAAGTTATCATCGTTAAGTGTAAGTTGTATGAGTACTTGTTAGCCAGCACTTTCACCAAGTCATCCATAACTGCGGACAACACGGCTTCTCGAGAAGATTAACCCTGCAGGGATGCACCAATTTGGCCGTACACGTAAGAATGACCCGCCAGATGGAAATGCACTTCCACCAAGCGAGGCACTCAACACAACCCAACTCTTCTTCGCATCAAGCCCAAAGAACCACGTGCAATTGAGCGCACGACTAATCAAGCCCCACGAAGAAAAGGGGACCCTCATAGCACTCTAAGAACGTGTCTCCCAAAATGCCGACTACAAAAGTTCCACCCTGGCGCCAAGGGTTCGCACCTGCATATGCATGCGGCAAATGGAAAACCCGAACTAAGTGTGACGATTTGGACGAGATGCGAATCGAATCAAAGTTGCGGGGGGCGCCCATACACGCTTCCCACATGCGGTTAGCGCGCTCATCATGGATCGGAGGACAAGACCCTTTTCCTAATTAAGTTCGACACTAGCAGACCTCAAAACCACGCCGGGCCTCCTGCCGGTGCCCTATCATCAAATTATTATTATCCCAAACATTAACATGTTGTTGATTAAGTTGAAACCCAACTATCAAACTAAACAGGTGATAGAACAAAGGACAACAGGACTAGAGCGCAAACAAACCTAAGCATGCTAGTACGACACAGGCCAACAAACAACAGGGTTATAGGTGTGGAGGTAAGGCAATATCGTGGCAACAGGGTAAACGTGTGATGGGATCGGAACACAAGCATCGAAAATACTAGGCTAGCATAAAGACAACGGAAAGAATCGGTAACAAGTGAGGAAAGGCAACATAGGTAGCAAGTGAGTATACTTGCCTGAGATCCAGCAAGTAGAGGTACATCCGAAGAACTTGTCGGTGCTCACATCATCTCAACGTCCTATCCGCGAAGAAGCAACGAACTAGAACAAACACCGGATGCAACAATTACTTCTACGACAAAAGATCCAGCATGATCCTATTTTATATGCATGACATGCGGGATGCAACACAAAATTACAACTTAGACAATTTAATCGGAAACGGAGTCCGGACAAAATAATTATTGGTTCAAGTTGTTTATTTAACCATCATATTAAATGTTGATTAACATGCAAAACAGTAAGTAGGTGAGCTAAACAATATTAAATGGAATAGGGCAATATTTAGTTAATACCCCAACACATTCCATATGTTGTTATTTAGTTGATATGCATAGCACAGGCTAAAATGCACAATACAAGATGCAAACATGAGCATGGATGACATATTCATATTCCTTGCACTTTTCTGGTTGGAAAACATATTTTACATATTTAATTTGAATTAGTTATGATTTATGCAATTTTAAATGAATTAAATAAAGTACAGAATATACTATAATTTTTAATTATTCAAAACATTAAACAAATTGCATATTTGAAAAGATTAGGAAATTTTAATCGGGATACATATTTTATTTGCCCAAAAGGGAGTTGGATTGGCAAATTTATTGCATTTACAAAATTGGGGTTTATTCTGCCATTTTCTGGAAAAAGAAAATAGGTGCAGCAAGTTTTCACACCGGGGGGAAAGGAACCCACGCCGGTTGACAAGTGGGTCCTGGCGCTGACTGTGCGTGGGTGGAGATGAGATGGCGTGGAAGGTCACCGACGGGTGGGACCAGCCCGTGGTGAAAATCGGCCAAAAAGGGGGCCTTTAATCGGCTTGGTGGGGGATTGATCCCGCGATCTCTCGCTGCGGATCCGGAGAGCACAACCAATGCGCTGCTGTGCATTTCGTGATACGATACGAATCTCACGGAATAAGAGGTAACCTTTCGCGGTTAACTGAATTTTGAACACCAAAAGATTCAGAGAACAGGACGGGGGGGGGGGGGGGGGGGCTGGCTCCCGCGCGGTGGAAAAGAGAGAAAAGGGGCGTGCCGTGGGTTTCGAACCTGGGTCTCCCAGGCGTCAGACGAGGGTGAGAACCACTACACTGTGTACGTGCTTGTGTATGGAAACAGATCTAAGCGGAGATAAAGTGTGAAGGCTCGGAGTTTCTCTGACGAAACTGAAAGACATGTGCGGGTACTGCACGTAACGATGATACAGCAGCGACGGCCGCCGGTGGCGCTCGATGGCGGGCACCCAGAGCAAAACGGGGAGGAGAAAGGAAGGGTCCCAAAGGACGGGAGGCTCACCAAGCTGTGGTGGCGGATGGCCGAGCTTGGGGACGAAGAGGAGAACGTCAGGAAGAAGACGCTCCTCACGGACGGACGTGGACGGGGACGAACTCGAAGCTCTCCGACGTTCTGGGCAGCGGCGGCCTCCGGTATTCGTCGAGGACGACGTGCTCACCACGGCTTCTCCATTCCCGCCGCTAGATCGACCTGAGGTAGTCCATGGCGATGGGGCAAGGATGAGGTGCTATGGTTCTTTGTGGAGTTACAGAAACAACAGAGAAAGAAACAGAGAGGGAGCAAAAGAGGGTGGCGACGGAGATGGGAGAAAGATGGAGGAAGGCTAGGGTTCGGGGTTCTCCTTGGGGTAGATAAGGGAGAGGGTGGAGGGGACCATGGGGAGGAGGTGGTGGTTTGACAGCGACAGCAGGGAGTTCACGCTCTCCGCGTGCTCTGTACGGAGGAGGAAGGTAACGGTGGGATGGGCTCGTGTGGCTGGGTGTTGGGCCTCTCCTAGGCCTGGCCTGGCTAGGATGCTCTCTTTCCCATTTAAAACATATATTTTTTTTGGGTTGTTTGTTATTAGTTATAAGAAATTGTTTTTGCCAATGTTACAAACAGATTTATGCATAAAACAACTTCCAACAAATTTTAGAAAAAAATAGAATTCGATGATTTTTAAAATAGTTTGCAAATTTTGAATGCACAAGGATGTATGAGGATGTCATGATGATGCACAAAAAGAAAAAGAAAAAAACAAACAAGACTAATTGGGGAAAACCCCCGGGTGTTACATTAAACATCTCTGAATGATTCTGCTATTGGAGAGGCTAATGGAACTTCGGAGGCTGCAGCACCTAGCTTGATTAATGGGGGTGGAACTTGTTCTGTCTCTCACAACTCGTTTCAAGCTAATATCACAGGGTTGGTGTTTGACGAGGCTCTTCGTCGGCAGTTTGATCTGGTTGCGCCCCTGGGGAATGCTCGCGATGATGATTCTGCGGGTTGTCTGAATGTGGCTGCAGCAAAATCGCTTGGGTACGCATGTGGGAACACACTCGAGGGGGAAACGGCTGCTGATGTTTGTGGGTCAGTTGACACTGCGGTGGAGTTTCCATCGATGGCGGTGGAAGATACTGCGTTCACTCCAGCGAGGGAGGAGGCTGAACCTCTCGGCGCTGTGCATGTGCCATGCACAGGGGATGCTTCCCATGTGATGCATGTCCGTGCGCCTGCTGTTTCGCCGTGGGTCGACGATGCTCTGCTGGTTTCGCCCATGGCCCCTGCTGTTGTGTTGCGTGACAAACAGGCAAGGGTAGTGGCTGGGTCGCCGGTGCAGGTGGATGCTGGATCTGGTGTGTCACCATTAGCGCATGTAACACCGACTGGAATGGCTGGTTCGTGGACCATCCGTGCGCCAGGAGGACGCACTGGTTCCACGAACGAGGGGCGGGTGATTCCGTCGTCACCGTCGAGATATGACGTGGTGGCATTTGGCGGGATACCAGAGTCTATGGCGTCGGGGATTCGGTCCAGCGCTCGGTTGAGGGAACAACCGCACGCTGATTTGCCTATTTCTGAGAGAGGTGATCTCCTTGCTGCCAAGAAGGACGCCCGGCTGGAAGGTATGACGCCGAAAAAATTATCTTTTGCCTCTTATTCGAATGAGATTATTTCTGAGCGTGCTTCCAAGATAGGGGTCTCGCTAGGTGTTTCGCCATCTCAAGTGCATGATTCTATTAAGCTTTTAAAGAATTTAGAGGAGTCTAGGAGATTAACTTTTATAAATAATAATTTAAGTTCAGAAGGGGGTGATGACACCCATAGTATGGTTATGCGTAAGGCGGTTAACCTTTGTGGTGATTATGATCTTGAGGACAAAGAGAGATCGGGGGAACATGTAGATACTCTAATTGTGGGAGCTAAAGTGGCTCCTAGGAGTAAGAAAAACTTGCCTAAGACGGGTAAAACGGTTCGAAGAAGTGCTAGGCTGAAAAAATACAGATAGTTTCACAATGAAGGGTTATTCCTGGAATAGTGATGGCTTTGGGGACCCTGCGAAACATTTGGCAGTGCATGAGTCTGTTATTGAACACCGCTTAGATTTTGTTGCTCTTATAGAAACGGGGAGGTCTAAGTTTGATGACCATTTTTTGACTAGATTGGCCGGTGGGGCTGATTTTAGTTGGTACTGCCTTCCACCTAATGGTAGGTCGGGAGATATTTTTGCCGGGTTTAACACAGCGACGCTAACGGTTCAGAAAGTTGTGGCGGGACATTTCTCGGTGAAGTTTCACATACGCACAAAGGAGGATGGATTCCTTTGGGCGCTTGTGGTATTCTATGGGGCTGCGCAAGATGACAAAAAACCTGAGTTTCTAGCGGAGTTGGTCCGCATTTGTGAGAATGAGACCGTACCAATGGTGGTAGGGGGAGATTTTAATATTATTCGTCGCTCTGAGGAGATGAACAATGATAATTTTAATCCTAGGTGGCCATGTATTTTAATTGCTATCATTGAAAGTTTAGATCTGAAAGATCTAGAGTTCTCGGGTAGGCAGTATACCTGGGTTAGCAGGCGTGATATACCTACTTTTGAGAAGTTGGATCGTGTCCTGGCGAGTGTCAAGTCGGAACTTAAGTATCCCTTGGTATCGGTTCAGGCGATGTCCAGAGCTGGTTCAGACCATACACCTCTTTTATTGGACTCTGGATCTTCCTCTCATCATGGGTATAAGCCTCGGTTTTCATTTGAGCTTTCTTGGCTTCGACAACCAGGTTTTTTTGAGTTAGTTGCAACGGAATCGATGTCTATTTTGTATGGCAACTCTCCCATTGAGCGGTGGCAGAACAAAATTAGGCATTTGCGCAACTTCTTGGGAGGTTGGGCAAAGAACGTTAGCGGGGAGTGTAAATTTTTGCGCGACAAATTTTTGTTTCTTATTAATGAGATCGATGTTAAGGCGGACAGTCCCCCCTTAACGGAGGCCGAGAGAAAGGCTTTGAAGGAGGCTGAGGCATATCTGTCCAAACTTCGCCGTGATGAGGAGTCAAAATGGGCTCAACGTGCAAAAGTAAGGCATGTGCAGGAGGGTGGATGCAATACTAGGTATTTCCACCTAGTTGCTAATGGCAAGCACCGCAAAAAAAGAATTTTTCAACTTGAGCAGAAGGAGGGTACGGTTGTAGGTCAGGAGAATTTGAAGGTGTTTATCTATGAGTACTATAAGAAATTGTTTGGGGCGTCGGCCCCATCTTCTTTTTTGATGATTGAATCCTTCGCTCATGATTTACCCCAAGTTTCTGATGATGAGAATGAGTTCCCGACGCTAACTTTTTCAGAAGAGGAAGTGTTGAAGCTATTTCTCAGATGGATCATAATAGAGCTCCGGGTCCGGATGGTTTTCCGGCTGAGTTTTACCAACGCTTTTGGCATGTGATTAAGAGTGACTTAATGCCTTTGTTTGCTCAATTGTATTCAGGAGATTTTCACTTGTTTAAACTGAACTTTGGATTAATCACTTTGTTGCCTAAGAAGGAGGATGCTAGTAGGATTGAACAATATAGGCCTATTTGTTTACTAAATGTCAGTTTTAAGATTTTTACTAAGGTAGGCACCAATAGGGTCACTTCTATTGCTCAGAGAGTGATTCGACCTTCTCAATCAGCATTCTTACCAGGTAGGAATATTTTGGAAGGAGTGGTAGCTTTGCATGAAACTTTACATGAGGTAAAGAGGCAAAAATTAGATGGTTTCTTTTTCAAAATTGATTTCGAATAGGCCTATGACAAGGTGAATTGGGCCTTTCTACAACAAACTTTATGCATGAAGGGCTTCACCCCACAGTGGTGTGAGTGGGTGGCTAGATTTGTGCAAGGGGGAGTGTAGGAATTCGTGTTAACGATGATATTGGACATTTCTTGCAGACATTAAAGGGATTACGTCAAGGGGATCCTTTATCTTCGATTCTCTTTAATCTTGTTGCTGACATGCTAGCGGTCCTGATTGCAAGGGCAAAGGAAGACGGGCAAGTGGGGGTTTAGTTCCCCACCTTGTTGAGGGGGGGGGGAGGGGTGTCTATACTCCAATATGCTGACGATACTATTTTGTTTCTAGAACAAGACCTGGAGAAGGCTGTGAATATGAAACTCATTTTATCGATCTTTGAGCAACTGTCAGGACTTAAGATTAATTTTCACAAAAGTGAGATCTTTTGTTTTGGGAAAGCTGCTGACTGTCAGCAGGAATACATGCAAATATTTGGATGTGAGCTTGGTATTCTACCTTTTAAGTATTTAGGTATCCCAATTCATTATAGAAAACTTCTGAATAAGGAATGGAAACCGGTGGAAGATAGGTTTGAACAGAAACTGAGTTCCTGGATTGGGAAATTGCTCTCATATGGAGATCGTTTAGTCCTCGTTAATTCATTTTTATCTAGTCTGCCAATGTTTTTATTAGCCTTTTTTGAGATTCCGGTGGGAGTCAGGAAAAGATTAGATTTCTATAGGTCTCGTTTCTTCTGGCAAAGCAATCAATCTAAAAAAAAGTATCGCCTCTCTAAGTGGAACATTGTCCGTCGCCCAAAGAACAAGGTGGCCTTAGGATTGAGGTGTTAGATGTTAAGAACAAATGTCTTCTTAGTAAATGGCTTTTAAACTATTAACAGAAGAAGGGGTGTGGCATGAGCTGCTCCATAATAAGTATATTAAAGGTAGACCGCTATCTATGATTGAAGCTAAGCCAACAGATTCTCCTTTTTGGAAAGGAATTTTGGGAGTTAAAGATGTCTTCTTTAAGCATGTTGATTTCAACTTGGGTAATGGGGAGTGCATGAGGTTTTGGGAGGACCCATGGTTTGGGGACTTGTCTTTATCTTCTCAGTATCCGATTCTGTATAATGTAGTGCGCCAGAAGAATGTTTTGGTTTCAAATGTCTTCCAGCTGGGACGTTTGAACATTCAGTTTAGGCGGTCCTTGACAAGTGCTAAATGGGAAGCATGGCTGGATTTAGTGGAGAAACTCATGGCAGTTTCTCTATCTTCAGAATCGGATTCGTTTTCTCGGAAGCTCACGCAATCTGGTGTTTTTTCTGTTAAATCGCTTTATGCTGAACTTATGAATGGTAGTACTGTTTTCCCGAGGAAGTATTTATGGAAGCTTAAGGTCCCGTTAAAAATAAAAATCTTCATGTGGTTTCTTTCTCGTAAAGAGTTGCTTACTAAGGATAATTTAGCAAAACGTAAGTGGCTAGGTTGTCAACAATGTGTCTTTTGTGATAGAGACGAAACGGTAGAGCATCTTTTCATATCTTGTGACTTTGCTTGTAAGATATGGCGTTTAGTGCATTTCACTTTTAGTATATCACCTCCGTCCAGTGTTGCAAATTTGTTTGGGAACTGGTTAAACGGAACTGATAAGACCACAAAAGCTAGTATACGCGTTGATGTATGTGCCTTTTTGTGGGCTATTTGGAATTGCAGGAGTGATGTCATTTTTAACAATATGCAAGCGGGACATTTTTTACAGGTGGTTCATCGAGCTCTTTACTGGATTCATCTTTGGTCTTTCCTGCTACGAGAATACCAACGTGGACGTTTAGATGTAGGATGCTCTCGGCTGATGGCGGTCGTTCGGGCTATCTTCAGCAGGGCTGGATGGTTACATGCTAGACGGATACAATGAGTACTCGTCGAGTGTTGCTGGTTTTTAGATGTTTGGTCTTTGTGGCCACCCTTGCTGATCGTTGATTATGGATCTTTGTATCCATTTGCTATTTTCCTGAGTTGTAAACTGGATGATTTATGTTTTAATATAAAAGCCGTGTGCATCGTCCAGATGCAGAGGCTGGGTTTTCCTTTTAAAAAAAAAAGTTGTCAAACAAAGGAAAAGAGACCACCAACAATAACATGTACTAATAAAAAACACTCATGTATGAAATACAAGATATTGTTGGACTCTTCTTTCCTGCACCTTATGACAGTAACAGATCATCGGCTCCACAAAATTCATTTTAAGTCCTCGCTAAATCGGACCACCACTAATTGTTAGAGCTGGGGTCACTGGACCAAAGAAATATGCACACAATATTATACATACTACTTCGGTTCAGTAGCCCTCAGCCCTAACATGATGATGTCCACGTGTTCATCACTGGCCGAACATAACTACAGCTCATTTTGCAAAAACCCGCCAAATGACAACCATAAAGACGATAAAATCTCCAAATCTGCAAGCCACCTAGTAAAACATGCAGATCGGACGAAATAGTAGATGGAAACCGACACAAATCATCGTTTCCCGACGTCTAAACAAACTAGCACACAATGACATGTCTGAACTTAAAGCCGGAAGAAAAACACTGCAACATTTACGAGTACACGCATATCAAACCCTAAAACAATGTATATCTACTCTGCATGTCTATCTACCTAGAGGAAACATCACTGATAGAAATATCTACGATACACACGACCGCGGAAAAGGTTGGAGAAGCTCTTACCGCCAATGCTGAAGCCGAGGAAAACGAGGCGATGGAGCAATGTCGATGATGTCGGGATAAAGATGTGCAGTCGAGGAGGAGGAGACGGCCGGCCTTTCGCTTCTGCCGCCACCCACGATGCGAGCCGCCGAGTTCCGCTCGTGCCGAAGGTGGGGGAACCGCCGACTATGAGAGGTGAGAGAAGAGGAGCGAGTGGAGTGAGTCGGGAGAGATACCGGTGAAGGGATTTATGTTACGTGTTCCCGAAGGGACGCGGCATCTCCCGCGTGTATGCGTGCGTGCGCGGTTGCACTCCCTTCAGCCTGGCCCTGAAAAAATGCCGATTCGGCCGCTCCCAACGGGCCTGTCCCAGCCATGCTTTGAGCAGTGTGCGGGCCAAATTTTCGGTCGGATGCAACCAAACGGGTTACGTGGCTTTGCACCTACCGGGCCTGGTATGGGTATATGTAGGCTACTGATGACCCACAAGTATAGGGGGTGTAGTACTTTCGATAAATAAGAGTTATGAACCCAACAAGGAGCAGAAGGTGTTGACAAGCAGATTGGATAAAGGATTCATTGTAAACACTAGCAAACAGATTCTTGGCGGTTTTTGGTATAGCAGATAAATAAAGTACGAGTAAATAAAAGACAGTAAATATAATTACAGCGTGTGGCCCAATCCTTTTAAGAGCAAAAGACAAGCCGATTGTCTACTTGTGATTACCAAATGTTCTCGAGGACTGGCCGACCGAAAAGTTGCACCGTATAGAGTAATCCTGCCTGCAGAGGCAACTCTACCTAGCCACCGGGAGTTCATCTTCTAGACTATGCTCCAACATGTCGGCCATGAACATGCACTCCCTCCGTTCAACAATAAATGACGTTCATTTATCTAGTAGTGGACACTAATCACTTCTAGATAAATGGAAGTCATCTATTGTTGAACGGAGGAAGTAGATTTTACTGTAAGTATCTTGCTGGCCTCGACGACGGCCTCTATCATTATCAAGACTAGATGTACGGTGCTCTCTTTTTTGATCTCAAATATTGCCGAGTCATGCGTGATTAGGGCCCAAGTCATCCATCGCACGACGCACTGGATTCATATCTGGGCATTCCTCCTTCAAGCGGACCAGCGTGGATATTTGGATGCGGGATGTTCTCGGTTGATGGCGGTCGTACGGGCTATCTTCAACATGCAGGCGCATTTCATGGGAGGCGACCTAAGGATGTTTCCTACTTTCTGGTGGTTGATTTTTGTGGCCACACAACCTGCTGGTTGAGTTGCTAGTTTTGTTATTCAGATACTTTGTACTTCTGTTACTCGGATCTGTTGTTTTAATTTAAAAGCCGTATGAATCATTTTGATACAGAGGCTGAGATTACCCATTCCAAAAAAACTTTGATTAGGGCCTCGATGGGTGGTGTTGACTCCAACACGATTTTAAGCGTGCACGTGATCGATCAGGATTTTGCCTCTATAATGTGCGCGGTTAGGTGATGGACGCTATCGATCAGGATTTTGCCTCTATAATGTGCGCTGTTAGGTGATGGACGCTGTATCGATCTTATGGGATTGACGAGAAGTCCGTCTCGGTTCTGGTATTTGTTGAGGAGCTCAACTCAACATTGGAACGATTGGAACATTGGTTGGAGGCTATTGTACGCCTCCCTCAATTCCGTGGAAGGGCATGATCGAAATTTTACATTAAATTTTATTTTTTATTCTAATACGGCGTACCGTCCATGTCCGTATACGAACGTATTATGTATATATATGGATACCCGAACTATAATCAGTCCATCCACCACTCCTTATCACATGCGAGGCAACAACGTTCCCAAGATGACGTCTGAATTTTGTGTGAATACTTATACACAAAATACGTAACCAAAATAACTCTGACGGGTTTATACGGGATCGCATACATCTTAATACAACTTAATTATTCACAACCGTCCATGTTAACGGAAGAGTATGGAGCAATCTCAACCATTCTTGTATAAATGTTTTGGTTTAGGGGGTGACACTGAAGCAGAAGCGGTTGACGCGAAGTCCGTCCGTTTTTCTTTCTATTATGCACTCTATTTTGGTATTTGTTGAGGAGCTCAACTCAACATCGGAACAATTGGGAACGTTGGTTGGGGCTTATTGTACGCGTGAGGTTTTTTTTTTTTGAACCAAGAAAACTCGGCCTCTGCATCACAACGATGCACACATCTTTTATTTTAAAAATCATCCAGCGTAAAGATAGTTCGAACCATGTTCGATGTATTCAACCATATTTGCTCTTTTATAAATAGTTTAAATAAGTAATTTAGATGATAAAATAGAGGATTATTTTCTGAAGATGGCAGCACAGCAAGCAGGCATTTACGTTCTACTTCCTCCGTCCCAAATTAGGTGTCGTGGATTTGTCAAAATATAGATGTATTTATACACTAAAGTATGTCTAGATATATCTATATTTTGATAAATCTATGACAACTAATTTGGGCAGGAGGGAGCAGTTTCAGAAGGCTCCAAAGCTAAGCATACTATAGTCGTAAGCGGCCACCACCTCATCCACTCACCACCCATCATGTCGCTATCTAGGAGCAGTATAGTGGTTTATTGTAACACGGACAGTTTGACTCTGAATTCTCCCCATATATATCCCTCTAATGTTATATTACTCCACCAAATTGCAATCCATTGCCAATATATTCCCTCCTCTCTCACCCTGTCATGCCTTCACGCGGCGCCATGGCATCTTCCGCCGCCCGAGACGCTAAGGAGTACCCCGGCAAACTGACGCTCTATGTCTTCCTCACCTGCGCCGTTGCTGCCACCGGCGGCCTCATCGTCGGCTATGATATCGGCATCTCCGGTAACTCCTAGCTAGCTTCCTTGCATTCGATTCTTGCAATCTTTTGGAAGTCTGGAATACGCTAATGTGACTGTCCATGAAAATCATTTTGCACGTACGTACGCACGCATTACCAGGCGGCGTGACATCCATGGACACGTTCTTGGAGAAGTTCTTCCCTTCAGTGTACCACAAAGAAGAGCAGATGGTTGTGGGCAGCAGCCAGTACTGCAAGTTCGACAGCCAGCTACTGACTGCGTTCACGTCGTCGCTGTACCTCGCTGCCCTCGTTTCCACCTTCTTGGTCGCTTCCGTCGCGCGCTCGTTCGGCCGGAAATGGTGCATCTTCAGCGGTGGCGTGTCCTTCCTCGCCGGCGCCGCTCTCAATGCTGCCGCGCAGAACGTCGCCATGCTCATCGTTGGCCCAGAAGGAGTCGGGGTCGGCTTCACGGGACTGGTAGGTTTACATACGCTGTCAATATACATGTCTGTCTGCCCAGAAGTGCGTTTACAATGGAATGATATCAATTGCAGTCCGTTCCAATCTATCTGTCGGAGATGGCACCTCCTCGCCTCCGGGGCACGCTCAACATCGGACTCCAGCTAATGATCACCGTCGGCATCTTCTCTGCCAACCTCGTCAACTACGGCGCCGCAAAGATCAGAGGCGGCTGGGGCTGGCGTGTAAGCCTCGGCCTCGCCGCAGTCCCGGCCGGCATCATCACCTAGGATGCCCGGATACGGCGATACGGATACGGATACGGATACCGCGATACGGCGATACGACAATTTTTCAAAAACATGGATACGGGGATACGTTTCATATATAATTTAAAACATGTAATTTTTTTTGATGTTTTTTATGAGAATGACCATGAGAAAGTACCAGAACATTATATAATCCACAATTCATTGGATAGCAATGTATAAATTTTAGCCGGGGTGTTATATAATGTACAACTATGTTTCTATTTGGTATCTAGGATCAGTTTGGTATGTATAATCTTCAATGTACTTTATTGCATGTGTTTCCCAAACATATCCTGGGTGTATCTCAACGTATTCAAAAATATTTTCTTTTTACGAAAATGGAAAATAGCCAGATATGTACGGAGTGAGTATCCTTCGCGTATCCGTCTGTATCCCCGTATCCGAGCGTATCCGATACGGATACGTGACATTTTTGCCGTATCCGCGCTTCCTAGATCATCACCATTGGCTCGCTGTTCCTCTCCGACACACCAAGTTCCCTCATCAACCGCGGCCACCACGAGCAGGCGCGAAGAGTCCTCCGTCGCATCCGTGGCACGAGCGACGTTGCCGACGAGTACAGCGACCTTGCAGCGGCCACTGAGGTATCCGACACCGTCAGACGGCCGTGGGGCGACATCTTGGAGCGCAGGTACCGCCCGCAGCTCACCATGGCCGTCCTCATCCCCTTCTTCCAGCAGCTTACCGGCATCAACGCCATCATGTTCTACGCGCCGGTCCTGTTCAAGACCATCGGGCTAGGAGGGGACGCGTCGCTCATGACCGCCGTCGTCACGGGTCTGGTGAACATCGTTGCGACGTTCGTGTCCATCGCCACCGTGGACAGACTCGGCCGGCGCAAGCTCTTCTTTCAGGGGGGAGTCCAGATGTTTGTTTGCCAGGTAATCATCGGAACGCTGATTGGTGTGATGTTCCACGCGAACGGCGGTGGTGCGAGCGTTCCGGTGACATTTGCCGCATCCGTGCTTGTGTTTATATGCGTCTACGTCGCCGGCTTCGCGTGGTCGTGGGGGCCGCTCGGCGTACTCGTGCCGAGCGAGATCTTCCCGCTTGAGATCCGGCCGGCGGGGCAGGGCATCAACGTGGCGGTCAACATGCTGTGCACCTTCGCCGTCGCGCAGGCCTTCCTCCCCATGCTCTGCCACATGAGGTCCGGCCTTTTCTACTTCTTCGGTGGATGGGTGCTCGTGATGACGGTGTTTGTCCTACTTTTCCTACCGGAGACCAAGAATGTGCCAATTGAGAAAATGGCCGTGGTGTGGACAACGCATTGGTTCTGGAGCAGCTTCGTCGTTGATCAGGATAACCATGTCCAAATTGGACATGGCGAAGTAGACGCGGCCAGTGGGAAGCTCAATCAAATGGTTGTATGATACTGTAATAGCACTGTATTTCTTTTCAACTCGTCACCAACACTAGCTAGTAAAAAGAAAGCTAAAATCAATAAAAAGAATATATAATAGGTCCTTGAACAGTCCAGTGACGACACAAGAGCGTCGATGTTATGGTAACTAGAATGCGGTGAATAGGTGGCTAACAATTTTTATTATTTTTCTTTTTAGTTTGGGCTAAAAAGTAAAACACGAGATTCACTATATGTTTTTTTGATAAAGTGCTTTTATTACTTAAACATAGTTAAGCATTACACCCGGCCTCTGCATCATATGATGCACACATCCGACATCGAAATCGAAAGATGAAAAAAGCAACAAATCTAAAACAACCAATGGATGTAGACTGTCGCCTCTATGGAGCTGCTATCCGAAGATTAAGCGGCCATCCATGTGGGATAAAAATATCCCTCGCCACCTGTTTCAGTCGTGCATACGCCTCCGTAAAAAGGCCTCGAAACTCCCCCCCCCCCCCCCCGGTTGTAATGTGTACCACGAACGGAGAATACATGTGCATCTGAATAGAACCTGCATACGAGAAATATCTTTATCATTGAAAATCTTGTCATTTCTACATAGCCAGAGCGACCATATGACGGCTAGCGCTCATACCCTGATAATGGTCTTTAAACGTTTATCCACCCCGTTCAACCAATTACCGAATATATTCGCAACGGATGTGGGCGGATAAAAGTTCGAAGCCATATGGATAGCGGACCATATAGAACGTGCAAATGAGCAATCAAAGAATAAGTGCTTAATCGTCTTGTCATGAGTACAAGAAACGCACTTAACACTCCCATGCCAATTACGTTTGACAAGATTATCCTTTGTGAGTATGACCCCTCTACGAAGATACCAAGAAAAAATCTTAATCTTTAGCGGTACCTTCATACGCCATACATTCTTAAAAATATCGACTGACATGTCTGATTGGATCATCGCTCTATACATGGAATCCACCAAGAATAGCTCATTCTTAGTGATTTTCCAACGAAACTCATCGGTGCCTGGTGATAAGGTAACCAAAGTTAACCTATTGACCAGGTTCTGCCAAGAAATAAGTCGTGGCCCGATTAAATCCCGTCTAAACGTAACATTAGGAGGTGATGTTTGCATGACTGTAGCCAGCGTATCGTCCTTATGTCTCGCTATAGTGTATAAAGCCGGATACTGTTCTCTGAGGGTGGTATTACCTAACCACTTGTCCTCCCAGAAACGTATCTGCGATCCATCCTTAATCTTAAATACACCATAGCGAAAAATAGATTTTTATTCGCCATAAGTCCTGCCCAAAAGTGTGAATCACCAGGTTTCCACCTAACCTGTGATAGTGCTTTCGATCCGTTGTATTTCCGTTTAAGGAGTGTTTAACAAACGCCATCCTCGGTTAATAGTTTGAACAACCATTTTCCAAGTAGGGCTGAATTCTTAACTTGAAGGTTTTGAATACCAATCCCCCCTGGTCTTTTGGTCTGCAAACTACTTCCCATTTGGCCAGTCTATATTTCTTTTTCTCGCTGTCACCCTGCCAAAAAAATCTTGATAAAAAATAATCCAATCTTTTCAAGACTCCTTTGGATATCTGGAAGAATGATATCATATACGGTACCATATTTGATAGTACTGAATTAATGAGTACCAACCTTCCAGCAAGTGACAACAATTCCCCTTTCCAACTAGCAAGCCTTTTCTGTATGCGTTCTTCGACTTGGCCCCACTCTGCATTGGTCAACCTCCTATAATGTATTGGTATACCCAAATACCTAATAGGAAACCTTGTTCGCATCCGAATATTTCGGTATACTGTGCAGCAACATCTTGGGTCTCGCCAAAGCAGAACAATTCACTTTTATGGAAATTAATTTTCAATCCGGATAGTTGTTCGAACACCGAAAGTATTAGTTTCATGTTCGACGTCTTCTCCAAATCATGTTCCATAAAGAGAATCGTATCGTCTGCATACTGAAGAATAGACAATCCCCCATCGACTAGATGTGGAATTACTCCCTCAATTTGCCCGCTTTCCTTGGCTCTGTCAATCATGATAGCTAACATGTCTGCCACAATATTGAATAATATTGGCGAAAGCGGATCACCTTGTTTTAAGCCTTTTTTGGTTTGGAAGTAACGACCAACATCGTCATTGACTTTGATGGCTACAATACACCCAACCACAAAACTACGAACTAGAGCACACCACTCCTCTGAGAATCCTTTCATTCTCAGGGTTTGTTGTAGAAGCTCCCAGTTCACCTTATCATAAGCCTTCTCAAAGTCTATTTTAAAAATTACACCATTTAGTTTTTCAAGTGCAGTTCATGTACGGTTTCATGCAAAGTCACGACCCCGTCCAGGATATTCCTAACCTGCATAAACGCAGTTTGTGTAGGATTTACCACATGATCTGCCACCGAATTTAACCGAATAGTAGCAACTTTTGTAAAGATTTTGAAACTAACGTTAAGGAGGCAGATTGGTCGATAATGTTGTATCCTTTCTGCATCCACAACCTTAGGTAGCAAAACGATTTCCCCAAAATTAAGACGGTATAGCTCTAGATGTCCAGACTGTAAGCATCCAAACATTTCTATGAGGTCATTCTTAATAACCTCCCAAAAATACTGGTAAAACTCTACCGGACATCCATCTGGGCTAGGTGCCTTATTATGCTCCATTTGAAATATCTCCTTCTTTATCTCTTCCTTCGAAAAGGGAGCGTTAAGAAAAGCGTTTTCCTCACTGGATACTTGGGGAATATCATCTGTGCGGGTCTCGTCCATAGTAATATTACTTATTTCAGGAGCCCCAAACAGATCTGTATAGAACTTTGTAATGTAGCCCTTGAGATACTCTTGTCCCTCAATCAGCCCCTCATCCTGATGAAGAGAATGAATCCGTTTTTTCCTATGCCTTCCATTGGCAACATTATGGAAATAACGAGTATTCGAATCTCCTTCGAGGATGAACTGGGCTTTTGATCTCTGATACCATTTGAGTTCCTCTTCACGCAACATTTGTGTTACCTTTGCATTAGATTGACTTTTAAGTTCAATTTCTTGCAAAGAAAGCAACCCAGTCTCAGCGATCCGATCCAACTCATCAATGATTAAATAGAGACACTCTTTCTCTCTTTTAAGTATTCCAGTCGTGTGACGTGCCCAACCACGAAGATATCTACGCACATTGCGCATTTTATTGTTCTATCTCCGTATTGGGTTATCCCCTAGGACCGGTTTGCGACAAACTTTCTTAACTAGCTCATCAAAACCATCACGTAATAGCCAACCAAGTTCAAATTTGAACTGTGACTTTGGGTGTGGTTTCAAAGTACCAGTTGAAAGTAAAAGAGGGGCGCGATCTGATAGAGACTCAATACGTTCTAGAGCACGTACTGTTACCAAAGGGAACTTAGCCTCCCAATCAGTACTCATCAGTACGCGATCTAACTTTTCATAAGTAGGCTCTGGTAGATTATTCGCCCAAGTGAACTGTCTCCCAGTCATGTAAACCTCTCTCAAATCCAAGCTATCAATGACAACGTTGAACAAAAAAGGCCAACGACCATCGAACCGTCCACGGCTTTTCTCGTGTGGAAACCTTAGCAAATTAAAATCACCACCAATTAGAATTGGATATGGATTATTATTCGCCAAATTAACCAATTCACGTAGAAAATCCTCTTTGTATTCTTCCTGGGCAGCACCATACACAGCAATCAAACCCCACACGAAATTGTCGGCCCGGTTCCGGAGGTGTAATTTTATATGAAAATCACCATCCATCCTTGCTAACACCTCCATGGAGTCAGTTTTAATGCCTAGTAATATGCCACCCGATCTACCACGAGGAGAAATAGAATTCCATGTGAAGTCTAGACCCCCTGAAAGGCGGTTCAGAACACTCACTGGGAAATCTCTCCTCCCTGATTCCGAGATAGCCACAAAATCCAAATTGTGATCCCCGACGTATTGTGCAATATTCAAATGTTTAGCCAAGTCACCAAGACCTCTGCTATTAGTGAATAAGCCATTCATCGGGAAACAATTGGGTTTTTGGGCGGCCTCACGGAATTCCGTGGTGAGTTTTTCCTCTTCTGTTTAGCGGTTTTGGATTTCCGGCCAGATGCATAGAGATCAAATACAGATCTTAATCCGTCCTCATCCACTCCCACCTCCGTCACTTCCCCTAAAAGATGAGATAAAAGCTGTCCTTCCGAAGAGGCATTCGCTAAATCATTATCAATATAGGGTATGTCCGCTCGCGGAGAAACACACGGTTTAACCGTTAAACGGTCAACTTCAACATGTTTCAACGCATTAGCAGACAACGTGATCTCAGAATTATTTCTACCTAAAGAAACACCAATATGACCTAAACTAGAGGATAATTTGGTATTTGAAAAAGCCAGAAAAGACTTCTGAGTGGACTCCGTACCTTTGGGCGATGGAGAAAACATTGCCGCCTTCCTGCGCATGGCCTTGGACAACGCGTCCTCATCCGTCGCAGCAGATCCGTCATCCGCCACGCAGTGGCGTGCACTGCGCCGCAGTGTCTTGGCCGGTCCCGCTGCTGCAGATGGCGGATACGCGGCGGAGGGAGACAAAGGCGAAGAAGATGCCCCCCCGACCACCGCTGTCGTCGCACCAACCACCTCGACGTGCCCGTTCGGCCGCCCACTCCTTTTTGTCGGCGAAGAGGAGCGGGCGTGAACCAACGGTGACACGCAGGTGGCTGTCAGCTTCGCCTCCGTGCTCGAGCGAGGAGGCCTGGACACAGGCAGCAGCCTGGCCGGCCTGCCAGCACCGGCCCTATCCGTCGCCTGGGCATTGCCCAAGTTGCCGTCGCGCGACACCGTGGCCTGCTTGGCCGGCCCAGCTGCCAAACTAGCCCCGCTCTTGTCCGTCGCCTGGGCGGTCCCCAACTCCGCGCCGCACTGCGCTGCAGCAACTGTGGCCGGCACAGCTGCAGCCGGCCCGCCTAGTGCTCCACCGTGCGTGGTGGTTGCCGCTCCCGGCCCAGCTGCTGTGAGCCCAACTGGCGCACGGTCCAGCGGCCCAGCGGCATCTGCTGCCACTACAATAGCCGGCGCGCGGGAGACGGAGAGCCCATCACCCGGTCCAACCAGCGCCGTAACCTCCTCCGTGATGACGGCAGCACATTCGCCCTGTTCCGCCGTAGACGGCGTCGTAGTCGTGGAAGGGAGAACGTCCACACGCCGTGCACTGGTAGTCGATGACGATGAACTCTTCCTGAACGAGAACAAGTCGATAGCCATCTCCGACGAAACAGAGCGCCTCGCGATTGCCTTCCCCCGAGGGGAAGACACACTGATCGACATTACCGCGTAATCTTTGAGGATCTCCAAAGCCTGCGTGCGGACGTGACCTCCGTCTGAAGTAGAAGACTCAATCGCCATGCTAGTAGGCCCCTCCTCGGACTCAGGCAACCCCCCAGCATGATCAGAAGAATCACCACCAGCAGCACCACCCGTGCTCGAATCGGCGTTCACCTTGTGGTCCCACACAAAAGGAATAAAATCCACCTCCGGAACGAAGTCCTTAGGCTCCGATCTGAAGACAAAAGAATACCCCTTAAACCGTAGAACCCCATCTGTGTTAACATACGGCCCAGTCTCATCCCTCTTGTGAAACACCTCGTCATCGGACAGAGCCAACCGGAGTCGAATGATACCTCGGCGACGCAGAGCCAGCAGGTCCACATCTAGCGTGATACCAATCAAAGATCCAACCGCCCACAGTCCCAGAAAATTTCTCATCGAATGCGGCACCCCCTCCACATGGACCCAAGTCTGATGCAGCTCAAGCACAGGCTCAATCTCCTCCTGCTTCCACTTGCTAAAAAGCAGCCTCGTAGACTGCGAAGGAACACCGAAGTCCATGCCATCAAATCTATCCAACTCAGATATCGAAGGGAAATTCATCTTGAACACATTGTCACCACTAGGCACAACCTCCCATTTCCACCTCGACACAGAACTCATGCGAGCAACAGTCGTCTCCACCTGCTTAGCCGTAGCAGCGGTACCCTGAACCGTAACCAAAGCAATAGGCCCAGTAGATGACTCCCCTAGCTCCTTGTACAGAGAATCCGTAAACTGAGAGAACATGGCGTGCTTACTCCCTATCCCAGCAATGTACGCTGACGGCCTCGGAAGTTTTAGGGTGGGACACTTCTTGATCGGATGCTTGCTATTATCACAGATATAGCAGTAGTGCTCCACTGGACAATCCCTAGTAGCATGCGTATCAACGTCGCAGTTCCAACACCGTGTCTTCTTCAGCGGAGCCACAGTAACCTCGGCACCCCCAAGCACAACAGCGCCATGCACCGCCGAGGGTACCGGCAGTACCGCAGCCCCCCTGCCAGAGAACTCTCAGCCACAGTCGACACCACCTTCTTCTTCTTGCTCTTACGCTTCTTCGACCCCACAGCCGCTCCTGGTCCCACATCAAACCCACCGCCGGGTGGAGCAGCCCCCGATGCACCGATGGGGTCTACCCCGACCACATTTGTTGCCACATTCGCCACTTCCACATTCGCGGCCTCCCCGTTCGGAGCCACCACCATCGCCGCGACGCCGGCAGCCACTTGAGGCGGGGTAGGCGCAGATGGCGCGGTGTGCCGCACCATCGCTGTCGCCGGCCCGGGGACGTGCGGCAACACCGGAGGGTCGAACGACAGAGGCCCCGCCATTGGCCGCCCCATCGGCGCAGCACCGCGGGCAACGCCTCGACCCCGGCCACGAGGCACAGGACCCGGAGGGCGCAGTCCCGGCGCGCCTCCCGCACGTTGAGGAGCCGCCATCGGCAGGAGCACGGCGGCGACGTAGGTTCGGCGAGACCCCGAGGCAGCGCTCCCTGACTCCCGATCGGATGAGGACGGCGGCACTTCAGTGGGAGACAGAGGCAACGGCGGCGCTGCTGTAGTGAACGCCCGAGGTGGCTTGCGGGAGAAAGGAGAGTTCGCAGAAGACCTAGTCGCCGCCTTTCGAACTCGATCGCAACGACACCAGAGGTTCTCGAACGCCTCCTCGAAATAACCCCACGTTCTGACTCGTGGCCCACCTCCATGCAGCACGGGCCCACCTTGAGCAGAATTGCGGCTCCCAGGAATAACGCCGTGATCCGCCGAAACTGGATCGGATTCGGCCGTCGACAGCTGGCCGTCCTCGACGCCGCCGTTCGTCCTGAAGTCCTCCGGGAAGAAGTCACCTAGGCATGGCAATGGGGTGACCCTAGGCCTAGGTATCGGCCCCCTCCATCCAAGCCGCACCGCTGACCGTCGGAGTTGATGCCCCACCGCCGGAACCGCGGGTGCTGGCGGCGCACACAAATCAGCAGCTCGACTCGACGACACAGTCACCGCAGACGTAGACGGCTTCTCCCACTTCCAATCATCCCTGGTTGGGTAACCAATGTTCGCCCAGAACGTTGCCGCCGTATCCTCGTCGGATCGTGGTGACCGCTGCACGTCGGAGATCGAGATGGGCCACTCAACGGCGAGCACCTCCTCTGCAACCCGCGCTGCCGTCTCCTCCGCCGCCCGGCACACTCCGCCCGCCTCTTCATCCTCGGACAGGGACGCAAACCGAGACCCATCGGGTTGGCACCGTAGCTGCCGGCGAGAGGCCGCCGGGCGCCAGCGTAAGCCGGCGCGGCATCGCCGTTCCTACAGTCGCCCAGTCGCCTCAGTCCTTGAACCTACACTCTTTTCATTTGGGATACTGCATAGGTGATCTGATATAGAATCTGATTCACTATATGTGCAACTAGGTGAACAATCAATGTGATATAATACAAAGTACTCAACTGAAGTAATAATTAAGGCGCAATAAAAACAACAATAGAGAAGACACGGAGATAAGGATATGTTTTCTGTAGTTTCTTCTCGTCTACGATGAAGGGGTGAGGAGCTACCTAGATACTCCAATAGCACGGATTTGCAGACCCTATCCTCCATAAGACTTTCCGGTGAGGGAGGAGCTCGTTTCCACTATGAGATCATCTTGAAGGCGGTGACTAAACTTTACACAAGGTTGAGCCTATCTCCACGACTTAATTATAGGCTCTCAAAAACATCCGAACCTTCTTGTAACAAGGTGGAAACTCCAACCATTAGGAGTTTTCTATGTTTACATGCCCCCCAAAAGATTACATGATTATTTGATTTCATACCTAGTGCTAGTAGTCTCTTGCTAATCAAATAGAATTGTGCACCTAGTTGCATAATCTAGGGAACCTATATTTGGGCAATCTCCAATTAAAAGAAAAAGAAGTAAAAAATTGTAGTTGTATATTCACCCCTCCCTACTCAGCCTTCTCTATCCTTTCAATTGGTATTATAGCATCACTCTTCATTATAGGATTTACCGCCTAAAGAGGAGGATGACTACATCAAATAATGGCGGGGAAACCCGCCCCTGTGTCTCGCCAGCTCTCACCATAGATTGCATAAAGGAACTTTTGGAATCTATGCTCGGGAAATCCGAGAAGAGATTGGAGGATAAACTAATAGCCAAAATCTCATCCCCACCTAACAAAGTATCTAATGAAAAAGTAGATGATAATAGGATCCCTATCCTAAATCCCGACATATCTAAGGGAAACTCTTCATGTGACTCTAATAATGTGAACCATTTTATACCGTTGCACCAAATGACCAACACCGTCATATAAAAAACATTGGTGCACCTCCTTTGGTATATAGCTTTCGTTTTACTAATTGGAAAGCTTCTATGAAGTCTTATGTGTGTAGTTCATCCATGCAAGTATGGATAATCATTGAGAAGAAGTACTATCCAAAAGACCCCGACAAATTGAGCACACGTGAAATTATGGATCTGCCACTCAACTCCCATGCAATGCACATGATTGAGAAGTCTATGGACAATGAAGGCGTTTAACACATTAGATCTCTTCCAACCGCCAAAGAAGTTTGGGACTATATAGTTGACTTGTATGATGACAACACAAGCATGTAATGCTCTAAGAAGTCTATCCTTGAACGTCAAGTCAATGAATTCATCATGAAGGATGGAGAGACCCCAAAAGAAGTACATTGAATAATTGAAAATCTTCTAGTGTCCATGAGGGATCTTGGGTTTAAAGATGTTGATGATGATTGGTTCAAACAGAAGTTTCTCCAAACATTGATACCATACAATGAGACCATGGTAATGGATGTGTATGCAAGAGCGTACTTCCTATCTCTATCCCCAAGTGATTTCTTGGGAACCTTTGTCACCTTGAACATCATGAAGAAGTACTCAGAAGAAACCATTGCTTGTGTGAATGGTGTAAGGAGAGTGAATCTTTCCTTGAAGGTCAATGATTGGAAGGATACTAGCAAGGTCATTGGACCCATCCATGTGCCCGATGATAAAGAGAAGCTAAAATCTTGGAAATAAGTGCTTGCCTCTTGCATCACACCGTTGGTGGAAAGGGGGAGATTTCACCTAAAGCTCTACAGAGAAGAAAGGAAAGGGAATATCAAGGGACTCAAGTGGAAGTGTGTAAGGTCCCCCAGAACCACAGTTCAAGGACACCTCCGATACGCATACATTCACGATCCCAGATCACACCAGTCGTAAACAACATATCAAGTTGGTACACAGATACAATATCCATTACACGATTACGGAAACACTTACAAACAGACGTGGCCACATGACCAAGTCCAGCACAAATATCACGCAGGGCAAACACACAACACACACAGCGGAAGACTAAAACACACAAACGTAGTAGAGCCCAAATCACGCCTTAACCTACAGGCTGCAGACCGGGAGGCGATCCTAGTTCGTAAGTCCATCAGCACAATACTCCTCCTCGTAGATCTCCTCCTGAGACTCCTCCTCGAAGTCTGGCAAGTAAATACGAGGGACGAAACCAATATGAGTATATTTGAATGTACTCAACAAGACACCCATCATGTAACTTACCAAAATGCAAGTATGCTTATATGGTGTAGTAGGTACGCTATACACAGGGTTCAGTATCCATGATATATGAAAGATATATCATAGTTGATTTTGAAAATATCTGTATCTTTGTTGGAGAAGATACTTCAAAAGAAAATAATATAGTTTTATTTCTCTTATAGATATCACATGTATAAAAGGTTTTGTAAAACTTTGTTAAAATAAAGTTTTCTCTGTGTAAAACTTATTGTAAAACAACTTCTGGCTTTTATTCATCAGTACCTCAAAGGTACAAAGTTCCTCCTTTCCAACACTTCACAGGTCCACCTTCGTTTTGAAAACTCCTTTTTGAAAACATTGACACAACGCTAGCTACAAGGCCATTCAACTGTCCATATCCGAGGACGCGGCTATTCAGAATAGTTTGACTCTGCAGAGGTGTACAC
Organism: Alopecurus myosuroides; assembly: GCA_028641055.1. Lineage (NCBI taxonomy): Eukaryota > Viridiplantae > Streptophyta > Magnoliopsida > Poales > Poaceae > Alopecurus > Alopecurus myosuroides. The sequence continues at coordinate 411,784,368 of CM054059.1, read as the reverse complement.
ATCCACCAGATTCAGTACATCCGTCGTGAACAACCACAGACTGTAACAACAGTATGTAAACATAAGATAACCGATCCTAACCATCCACTGTGCTCAAGCTAGAATATGACTATCTCTTCAGTTGGGTTTGATCCCCAGCACCTGGTAAACCCCGCCATGACAGGAGATTCATGGTTTCTCCCCGACACCGAGTCCAACCACGCCATGACAGGACCCATCTGTCGCGGTCGGAGGAGAACTTAATCCCACACTTTTTATGTCGCACGTTTTATAACTTAGTGACACTCAGTTCGAGGGAGTACGTCCCCTTATAGAAAATTGAGATAGAACACACACTAACAAAAACAAACTTCAAGTTAAGCCCCGTTCCCATGTTGAGGTAGGGTGGCAGTACGGTAAAGGTTGTCCGGCTAAGACTAGGTTATGTGTCATTTTTGTAAAAACACCTTTTTTTCTCAAAAATGACCACTTCAACATTCCTCCGGTGAATAAAGCTCAGACTTTCCACCAGGTTTTCCATAAAGCCTTTGTTTTGCAAAAACATATTTTTAGGGTGTCCACTTAGGGACTTATACTTTTGATAGTAATGAATACCATATGGTGGCTATGGGCTTGGTAACACCAAGTATCAACTACTGACACAATAATAGTATGTATAATAATAGTAGTAGCCACTCAAAAATAGTTTTTGGTAATCAAAGTTTTTGTAAAACTTTTCAGAAGTAAAACATGCATGATAGATAATGATAAGTGTAGTAACAGCAAGCATCAGGATGGCTTGCCTTAAGTCTTTTAGTGTCCCTGGCCTTGAAGTAGCTTGAACTTGACACACAGCTCGACAATTCCTTCTTCTTCTTCGTTGTCTAACGCCATAAAAGAAATAAAGACACTCACTCAGAACCAAAGAAGGCAATCAATAACACAAGTAACACATACAACAAGCAAACTTATACTAGCGCAATCGCTCAAAAATTATTGCGGAAACTATCTCACAAACTCTCATGGTACAAAAATATTGTCAAACGAACATATGGTTGAGAAACCATATCCCACATCTTACATACCATATATGGAGTGGGTGTACCACTCTCATAATAAGATATTCAAGAAGCTAAAAATATATCTTGTGGGCACAAAAGTGAGAGTACCAACAATCAACCAGAGCAATACCCATGGCAGTGAGTATTAACAACACACAAGCAATCATCGGCAAACAAGTTCACTACCAAACTAATGCATAGATAACAAGATACTAACTGAGCATAACAAGAACACTAGCACAACAATAACATAAGTACAATACTCATTCTAAGGTAAACACTCAAACAGTTCTAAACAGCAAAGCAAACAAACCATAGATGAGTGAGCTAGTTACAGACTATGCGAATATCTACCTCCAAAACTAAGGAATCCATCAATCATGAAATAAACAAACAAACCAGTGGATCAACCAATGGTAACAAATCAAAGCACACACTCTAAAACACAAGCATTGCAAGGGATAATAAAGCTAGAAAACAACATAGTGACAGGAGTGCACTAAAAGCATACTAGTATGAAAATTCTGCACAGGCATGCTATAAGAAGTAATTGCATCCTACAACTAATAGCAACAAGAAACTCCACAAGTCAAGCTAACAGAAGTAACAACATCCTATGAATGCTAGGATAAACATACGCTCATAAAATAAAAATACAACAATACTAGAGCAACTCACAATATCTAGTGGTGACACTAATGCATCACTAGAGAAGCAAACACCACTACAAGGATGCATAACTCTAAACATGAAATGTATGAAGGTAAGAACCTACTAACAGCACACAACACCTTACACATGCTAGTAAGAAAAACCACTAAAATACCCCTATGAAAAAAAAACTACAAAGCAAGGATTACTCAATTCTAATAACTCATGCTTTTCTAATAATCAAATAACAAGCAATCAAGGTACATGCTATACAACCAGTAGCTATGCACTCAATACAAGCTTAACTAAACACTTTAAAAAATCCAAACACTCAATGACATCCATTCACAAATAATTTACCAGTCACAAGGAAAACATTCTATTTGCAAACAATAATGAATTAAAACAAAACAACAGTGAAGCACTCCTTAACACTATATTCCCAAGGGAACATTATGTTAACAAATGAACCACACCTAAACACACTAGGTGTCACAAAGTATTAATAATGCTTCAATCAAATAAGTAAAACAAACAACCATTTTCCCTGGTGGAAAATAGTAAACACACATAAAGAAAAATAAGCTACAAGCAAACAAGTGTATGGTAGGGGATTTGCATCCCTAACCAAAATTCAATGGGACCAGTGGTTATGGGCCCACTAATACCAAGGAATCAACAGGTAACAAAGCCTCTGATCACACTTGTCAAAATTAATTTAGCAAGGCAAACAAGACATGGCTATTCATACTAGTGAAATCAATACTAGTGAAAACAAACAACAAATGCTACACATGCATCTCTATAAAATAAGTGCAAACTAACAGAGGTGATAACACCAAAATAACAGTACCAAAATGGTACTGGACCTATCATAACCATAACAAAATCTAGGTAGCCAACAATCAAAGATTTACATCACACAACCTAGTCAAATATCAATACTAGAGAATAAGCAAATGCTATTTCCATAACCAAAAGATTTCCAATCATGCACATACTTCCTAAGGTAGATGTACCGCAAGAAAAAAACCTAATAACAAGTAGTAACACACCTATGCATGCTAGGAAACAAGTCTCACACAATCAAACATTTTACTTCAAACAAATACACACATAACAATGAAAATAGAAAAGCTGTTGTATCTAAAAAGGATCACCGAAAATAATCTAGGGATCTAAAAATTCACACAAGCTAGGATCTGATAGATCTAAACAAACACAAACTCATCCAATTGTATTCACCTCAAAAAACATTTTTAAACTCCTTCTAAAAATCCTAGAAAAGCCTACTGGTCATTTACCAAAATGGATGGCATTTCCGTTTGGTAACTCACCTTGATGTGAGGCAAAGCCCTAATGATAGATCTAATCATAAGATATCCAAAACAATTTGGTTTGACCAATTTGGATACAGATCCAAAAAGTTAAGCCAAAAACACTTCCACAGATACTCTATGGCAAAACATTTATTATGACCAAAATAAAAGTGCAAACTTGGATCTATAAAGTGGACATGGTTAGGAAAACATACATCTAGTGCTGCGATTTTTTTTAAATTTAATTTGCATTTAAACTATTTTTCAAAGGGCCAAAGTAAACAATCCAGAAACTGTTGTTTTTAAAAAAGAAAATAAAACAGAGGGGTGGGATGGGATTTTCACACGCGCGACCCATCTAGGCGCCAGGCGCGGCTCCAGTGCACGGCGCGCGCACGGTCATGCGCGGGAAAACCCCCGTTCAACAGGGGCCGTCGATCACTGGATCGACGCCTCGCGGCGGTTCTTCCTCCTCTCCTCTCCTCTCTCTCTATCTCATCCGCACGAAGGGGACAGCGGGGGTGGCCGGGGACTCACCGTGGGGCGACGGCAAAGGGAGGCGCGGGCTCAGGGAGGGTGTAGGGTCGCAGGGGAGTCGGGGGGCGCAGGTTTGGGTGCTGGGCGCGGCTCTAGGCGGCGGCGCGCGGCAGGTGCCCGTGGCGGCGACCACGGACGGCGGCGGTGTCCTGCAAGCGAACAAGCCACGGGGATGGGTCGGGCAAGGTCAGGGGTTAATGGGGAGCTCAAAGGAGTTGAGAACAGGGGGTGGGAGGGCGTGGATGAGGTGCTCCATCTCGGGCTCGGGCTCGGTGACCGGCGGAGAGCTACAGCTTGTGCACGCCCACAGAGGCTAGTGCTTGGCTCCTCCTTGCTTGGGGAGGTTGTGGGGGTATTGTCGTGGGATAATCACGGCAGACGTTACCAGGGGTAACTTATCTTGGGGTAAATCGACTCTGGTGTTTGGGAGAGGGTTTTGCTCAGGGGAAATCATGGTGATGAAACGATCTGGTAGCCGGAAATCAAGTCGCCGAGTCTCCGATCTAGATCTTATTATCTCAACTCTGGTATTACAAAGGATACTCGAATAGCTAGTGAATCTCGTGTGTCTCGTGTCTAATCTAACCCTAGGGGCCGACTTATATAACATCCGGACCCCCTGGCTTACTATCCAAGGCCTACCCGGACACTGCTTACAAACCCTAAGCTTCCTTATCGGAACCCACAATCCGGGTTACGAGGCCTACACTCTTGGGCCTTCTAGAAACTCCTTAAGCCGGGTCTTGCGCAGCTCCCGTTGGGCCGAATTACACCTTGACGTTAGCCTACCGGGTTATCATCCCTCCATCAGTAGTCCCCAGAATAGCTTGGGCTTCACGGGATCCTCCTTGAAGCGCATGCTATTCCCTGCAAAAAATAACAAACATACAAATTCAAAAAGGCCGGGTTAGGTTGCTTCGATAAACAGCTAGGCCTAACTCCACTGGTGGTCCATATAGCAATCCGGGTTTCTCCGAATCCACCTTCATTTTCCCGGGTCAACACTCCGAGGAAAACGCAGAAGACCCGGCTTGCATTTCTCGTTAATTAGCCCGGATATCACGGAAGTGATTTTCTCTGATCTTTTCCGGATATCGCGCATGGGCACTTTAATGCCTATCCCAAAATATCCGGACGGGTAACCTGCTCCGAAATTTTTGGATCCCGCTCACTTAACCTAGGTATCCCCACCCGCACCTATAAATAGGCGCCCTAGGGGGTAACCTAACCCAACGTTCCATTTCCTCTCCATTTCTTTCGCCTCCGGTGCTCCCTCACTCGAGCTCGCCGCCGCGCCACCACGGAGCCCACGGACGCGCCGCCGGAATCGAGCCGCCGCCAACTGCGCTCGTCCACGATCCGTGCCGCGCCGCCGTCAGCCTCCGCCGCCGCGCCCCCGAGCTGCCCGCCGGGAGATCCGGCAGGCCACCGCGGCTGCGTCATTTGCCACCGCCGCAACCTCCTCCGGACCTCGCCGGTAAGCTTCCTTCCATGAATCTTACCTTCAAGCTTTTTGCTCGAACTAGATTGGATCTAGGTCCGCCCTTAGGTTATCTTCTTGACTTGCATCGATTTGAATCTCTCATGCCTTACTTTTTCTCATTCAATCACATAAGCTAAGCTTGGTAGCACTATTCTATCACTTGCGGTTATAAGTTTCCCCATAGATTTCTCCGTAAATTTCTTCGCCTAGATGCAAACTGCCAAAAATTCTCCGTAGTTGTTCTTCGATACCCGGATAATTCACTATTTCCGGGTCTTTCATTTACTCCCTAGTTGACCGGATAATCAACCCTCTTCCATAATTGCTCACTGATACTTGGATCGCCTGTAATTTCCACAACTGCTCGTTGATACTCGGATAACCCATAATTTCCGTTCTGCTCGTTGATATCCGGATAACCTGTAGTCTCCGGGTCTTAGTTACTCATATTTCGCACTCCTTGCCTTGTGTTTTGCAGATCGAATAAATGGCACCCAAGAACAAGGGGAAATAGCCGGCAAAGCCAAGGCCGACTCAATCCATATCCGCCAACTGGGCGAGGTCCACCGTGACCAAGGCGAAGCTGGACGAACTCGCCGAGTCAGGCGTACTCCCTTCCTAGGAGGACATTCTCTGGAGAGTCCCGGGTGATGAGACCCGGCCTACCCCTGGCCCCAATGAGGTAATCTGCTTCGTCGAGCACGTGATCCGGGGATTTCGTCCCCCGGGTCATTCCTTTTTTCGTGAACTTCTCAGCCATTATGGTCTCCGAGTGTTTGACATAGGGCCTAACTCTATGTTAAATATCACCCACTTTATTGTCCTCTGTGAGTCATATCTGTGCATCCCACCAAACCTTGCCCTCTTTCTAGAACTGTTCCAATGCAAACCGTGCCGCGAAAGCGGTGACGGGGCCCTTTTGGCCTGCGGCGGGGTGTCCATCCAACGCCGAAAAAATTCACCTATGCCGACTCTTAGTTTAAACTCCCACGTCAAACATTGGCAAAAATCCTTTTTTTATTGCCGGGACGCCTCCCCACTCGGTGAAAAGAGATTGCCGGGTTTCTCGGAGGGCCTCCTTGATCTCTCGGATACCTTTAATGCCTTCGCCTCAGAGTCGGACAGGGAGTCCATCCAGCCCTTCCTAGCCAAGATAGCCGCCCTTTCCGCCCATGGTCTCCTTGGGCTCAATTTAGTTAAACTTGGGTGAATTTCCGGGTCCAGCCTAACTCCATCCGGCCCAAGTTGATGTGCGAATACTCCGGACATGTTACGGATGCGCTCCGCTACTCTTCGCGGAACTATCCGGCTGGTGACACAAACAAGATCATCAAAAGCTTCCTGAGTGAGAAGGTGGAAGTGATCAAGAATATAGCCGGCTTAGAGCCGTATACTCGAGATAACCCGGCTCCTGCAGTAAGATCCGGCACTTATTTTTTTACTCTTGCACTTTCACTTGACACAACTATTAACTTTCATCTTCATACTTTTATCTCAGGCAGGCAGCGCCTTCTGGAAGATCGATACTCCCCCCACCTCCGAAAACCCGGAAGAGGAAGAAGAGCCGGCTGACACCGACGAAGGTATCATCCGGGTTTCACCCATTTTAATTTCTGTCAACTTGTTTTTCCACACGTTTCTTTTTCCGACTGTATACTATGCTTCTCAGGAATGGAGGATAGGGAGGACAAGGATGAGCAGGGAGACCCGGAGGAGACCGAGAGCGACAATAGCGAGGCCGAGCCGGAAGTTGAAGTCGGGGCCAAGAGGAAACCTCGAGGGGTCGTGTTCAAGGTTCCCTACTCCTCCATGTCCTCCAAACCCTATTCTTTTGCTAATATGCGTGAGCTTAACCAACAACTATCCAACTCACCAAACTTGAAGGATCCGCCTCCAGCCAAGCGTAGGGTGACCCGGAATTCCCCGGGTGAGGATCCCCTCAACCCGGGTATCCCCACGTCCCTAGTTCGCCGAGCCGGTACTTCCCAATCCTGTCCTTTCGATTCACTCAAAAGATATCCTTCTCCCAATCACCCTTTGCGCGTAAAACTCCGAGTCTCACTTTCTCAATCTCTATCAGCCTCGTCCGGGTCTAGCAACGAGCTTCCGCCAGACTTTGTGGTGAATACCGGGTAAGTTACATTTCTTGCTACCTGTTATACTGGCTCTTTCGATAACTTCTACTCATTAGTACTAACCATCTCTTTTACTTGCCTTAGTGCCCAGGTCACGATCAGTGACCCGGACGACGTGGACATGGATAACCCGGCGATGGAGAAGCCGGCTGATGATATGGACGCCGCGACTGGCAGTGCTGAGGAAGATCAAGGACAAGACCCACTGGCAGACCCGGCCAGGCAGGAAGCCGGGTCTCCCAAGCCATCAGATGAACCTGAGGACGACGACGTCGAGGTCCTGGGCGCAAGGATGGGTACTCCCAATCCCGACACTCAGGCAACCCGGGTATCACCTCCAAAGCCGGAAAAGACTCCTCCTCCAAGCAACCCAGCTGTCGGCTCTTCCGGTACCAAACCTGAGGATATGAGCTTTGCCCAGATGCTAGACGCTCTTCACACCATGAGAGCTGATGAAGAAAACATCCTTGAAGCTTTAATAGCCAAACACGAGGTAAATCCGACTAATATTGCCTGTATATATGTCTAGTCCCCAAGTTCCGAGTGAACTTATTGATAATTTGCTTGGAACTTTCATGACATATCCGACTGATAGTTCGTTTTTATCCGACTAACCCTTCCTTGTGTTTCCACACAGGCATACGTGGCCCATTCTGAGAAGGTGTTGGCTAAAACCACCAAGCTTCTCGAGGTGGAGACAAAGCTGCGCGAGGCGGTTGAAGCTGACGCCAAGAAGACAGGGAAAATTGCAAGAAAGTACAGAAAGAGAGCTCAAGCTGCAGAGGACGAACTGACCAAGCTATCAATCCAGATTGCTGATACTCATCGTGCCCTGATTGGTAATACTTTCCGACTTTCTAATAGTAACCCGGGTTTTCCACTCTGATAAAGACTCGGAATTCCTTATTTAAACCTTGATATTTTCTGCAGGGCCGGATGACGAGACTCCGGAAGAAGACGACATAGCTAAGCTGAAGATGATAAAGAGCACAATCCGGCAACTCTGTGCCGGGACCAAATGGGTTCTCCAATCTTTGAAGTGGCCGGGCACTGGACATGGTGGCTTGAACACGCTCCTTGACGCATGCTCTACCATCCCCGAGTGGATCGAGCACTGGAAACGCTCATCATGACGGGTTGGAGTAACCCGGGGGCTCGCTCTGGCTAAGGCGTATTTTCCCAAACTTGAGCCGGCGAAGCTCACTGGCGGGTTTCCAGAATTCAACCATGATGGGTCCAAGTTTTCGGCCAAGAACTACAAGGCCATCCAAAAAGAAGTTCGTCACTCGGCCAGTCTTATTGCCGATAGCCTGGATGTCAGCCTGATTGTCCCGCCATACGATGCTGAGGATAAGCCAATTCCATCGGATCTTCCAAAGCCTTATGACATGCTGGCACGGTGGAAGGCGGCAGCTGCCCAGGCGAGGGAAGAGGCTGCGAAGAGGAAGGCCGAGGCCGACACTGCGCCCACTACCTCCACGCCGGTTGTTCCTCCTCCCGCGCGCGCCGGCACTGCTGCTAACCCGGATGCTGCTGCCGCAAAGACTGCTGAAGAACAAGTCAAGGACCAAGACCCGGCTGCCAAGGGCAAGGGCAATATGGATGACTCGACCCAGGAGGCCGAGTGAACTTTTTATCTACTACTGTCTCAAATACTTCATTCGGCCAATGGGCCTTTTAAAACAATTATTATTTTGATAGTGCGCCTGTGCACTTTATGATACTACTATCCTGGTTTGTAATACGTTTTAAATCCTTAATATCTTTCATGGCCCTTCTGGCCTTTGCGTGAATTTGATATTTCTTAACTTTGAGCTTTTTTCATTCCTGATTTTTCCGACTTTCGCTATGGTGCCTTCTGCGAGACTCGGTTTCCGGGTCTCATGGGTTTTGACAAGTGGGTTTTTTCTAAGTCCCCAAGTCCCCAAGACTCGGATTTTTGGGTTTTTGAACTAAATAGCTAGATAATTTGTTTCTTTTTTCAAATTCCCCAGTCCCCAAGACCCGAATTTCCGAGTCTAGGGTGTTGGATTTTTTCAGAAGAACAAATTGTTTAGCTAAGGCCCAAAACCTAGAGCTGCTCGCATAGGTTTGAAGTTATGCTTAATATACTTTGAGTTTCCGGGTATTAGCCTTGTACTCTGCATAACTTGTGGTTTAGATGACCCTTTTGACCTTCTTTTACTATAAGCCGGCTTTCGCGTGGATGATCAATGTTGTTATAGCTGTATAAAGACAGGGTCAGGCAAGTCCCATTGGGCATCATGGCTGATTGTAATTACACGTTAGCAAAGCAAGCCACTTTTGTGCGAGTCACATCAAGCTTAAGCAAGAAAAATCAAGAAAATTTGGCTCTATTGTCCGGTTATAAGCTTGCAGCCGTACTTATTACAAGTAATCGACCCTTATAACTCAATGGCATCGTGGCCGGGTCTTTGAGTTTGTAACTGTGCTATTCAAGAAATCAGCCCCCAAGACCTAGATATATGCAATTTACTAACAAAAACTAAAACAATAAATAACACTTACCTTGAAAAGAAAATAGAAAAACAACAGGAATATAAAAAACTTGACAAAAAATACAAAGAAAAAGAATACTGCTTAACCATCTCTTTATTGATATGAGAAAAGTTAGGTCAGCAGGCCGCCTCATTAAAAACCCTCCAGTCCTCTTAGGTGCCCTGGATAGGAAAAGAGTGCGTCTGAAACCTACTGCCTGTTACATCGTGTAATTCCACTTGTGAATCTAGTCTATTCTAAGTGTAGTAGGGACGCAGCTGAGCCACGTTCCATGGTCTCTCTCTTTCTTGCATAGATGAAGTTGTATGAGCGGTGTCATTGACAGTAGCCGACTCTTCCCTTGCATCTACCAAGTAATATGATCCATTGTGTAGATTCCGGCTTATGATGAACGGTCCTTCCCATGGTGGGGATAGCTTGTGTTTTGTCGTGGGATAATCACGGCAGACGTTACCGGGGGTAACTTGTCTTGGGGCAAATCGACTCTGGTGTTTGGGAGAGGGTTTAGCTCAAAGGAAGCCATGGTGATATGCGATCTGGTAGCCGGCAATCAAGTCGCCTAGTCTCCGATCTAAATATATTATCTCAACTCTCGTGTTACAATGGATACTCGATACCTCGCAATCCGGCGATCGTGTTCTTTCTCACGCTAAAACTCTTCTAACCCTAACCTAGGGACCGGCTTATATAACATCCGGACCCCCTGGCTTACTCTCCAAGGCGTACTCTGAATCCTACCCGGACACTGCTTACAAACCCTAAACTTCCTTACCGGAACCCACAATCCGGGTTACGAGGCCTACGTTCCTGGGCCTTCTAGAAGCTCCTTTATCCTAAGCCGGGTCTTGCGCAGCGTCCTTTGGGCCGAGTTACTCCTTGGCGTTAGCCTACCGGGTTATCATCCCTCCATCAGTAGTCCCCAGAATAGCTTGGGCTTCACGGGATCCTCCTTGAAGCGCACGCTATTCCCTGCAAAAATAACAAACATACAAGTTCATAGAGGCCGGGTTAGGTTGCTTTAATAAACAGCTAGGCCTAACTCCATTGGTGGTCCATATAATAACCCGGCTTTCTCTAAGTCCATTTTCAATTTTCCGGGTCAATGTTCCAAGGAAGATGCAGAAGACCCGGCTTACTTCACTCGTTAACTGATCCAAATATCGCGGAGAAGATTTACTTCTTATCTTGTCCGGATATCGTGTTCGGGCACTTAGCGTATATCCCGAAAATTTCGGACGGGTATCTTTTATTCCCGAAATTTGTGGTTCCCGCTCGCTAGCCTAGGTTTCCCCACCCGTACCTATAAATAGGTGCCTGGGGGGTAACCTAACCCTAACGGCTCATTTCCCCCATCTTCTTCTTCCTCACCGGCGCCCTCTCATTCGAGCTCGCTCAACACCGCCACGGAGACCTCGGGGATACTGCCGGAGCAGAGCCGCCGCCGGTTGCGTTCCTCCACGGTCCGCCCCGCGCCGCCGCCAATCTCCGCCGCCGCGCCTCCGAGCTGCCCGCCGGGAGTCGCACGAGGGCACCACGACTGCGCCATCTGCCGCCGTCGCGTCCTTCTCCAATCCACGCCGGTAAGCTCCCTATTCCCCGTGATTCAACTTGTAATTCCTCCGTTTGACCTAGATTAGATCTAGGTCCGCCCGCGGGCCATTTCTTGCCCCGCGCCGAATTAGGTCGCACAACTTCATCCTAGTTCATCCAATTGCTTGATTATTGATCCCACTGCACTCTCCTACCACTCGTAGTCATTAATTTCTCCGCGAAATCGATAGCAAAATTTCCAATCTAGACGTAGTTCGTCCAGATTTCCGCGGCTGTTCATAGATACCCGGAAAATCCTCCTCTTCCGGCTGTTTTATTCACACTAGATAGCCAGGCAATTAACTTCTTTTTACAACTGCTCGTTGACATTTAGATACCCCACAATTTCTGTACTGCTCTTCGATACCCGGATAGTTCGTAGTCTTTATACTGCTTTATCGATACTCGGTAAATCCATAACTTCCGAGTCTAATGCTTTATATCTTTTTGTCTTGTACTTTTGCAGACTGAACCAATGGCTCCCAAGACCAAAGGGAAGCAGCAAGCTAAGCCAAGGGTGACCCAATCCATATCCGCCAACTAGGCGCAATCTTCTGTGACCAAGGCCAAGCTGGAGGAGCTGGCCGAGTTAGGTGTCCTCCCCCCTCAGGAAGAGATTCACTGGAGGGTACCGGGTGACGAGACTCGGCCTTCCCCTAACCCCGACGAGGTAATATGCTTCGTCGATCACGTGATCCGGGGGTTTCGCCCCCCGGGTCACTCTTTCTTCCGCGAGGTCCTTAGCCACTACGGCCTCCGGGTGTTCGACATAGGGCCTAACTCTATGTTGAACATAACCCACTTCATAGTCCTGTGCGAGTCTTATTTGTGCATCCCGCCAAATTTGGCTTTATTTATAGAACTTTTCCAGTGCAAACCGTGCCGCGAAAGCGGCGACGGGGCCCTCTTGGCCTGCGGCGGGGTTTCCATCCAGCGCCGCAAAAACTCCCCCATGCCGACTCTTAATTTAAACTCGCATGTTAAGCACTGGCAGTTGTCCTTCTTCTATTGCCGAGACACCTCCCCACCCGGCGAGAGGAAATTGCCGGGTTACTCGGAGGGTCTCTTAGATATCTCCGATACTTTCAATGCCTTTGCCCCTGAGTCGGACAGGGAAGCCATCCAGCCCCTTCTAGCCAAAATCGCCGTTCTTTCTGCCCAAGGTCTCCTTGGGCTCAATCTGGTTAAGACATGGGTCAACTTCCGGATTCAGCCCAACTCCACTCGCTCCAAGCTAATGTGCGAGTATTCGGGGCACTCCACGGATTCGCTCCGCTATTCTTTGAAGGATTACCCGGCGGGTGATACCAACAAGACCATCAAGAGCTTCTTGACGGAAAAGTTGGACGTTATCCGGAATATAGCCGGACTGGAGCCTTTCACTCGCGAGAATCCGGCTCCTGCGGTAAGATCCGGCACATATACCTTCATTTTCATGCTTTCACTTGATACAATTATTAACCCTTACCTTTACACCTTTATCTCAGGCTGATAACGTCTTTTGGAACATTGAGACCTCCCCTTCCTCCGGAGACCCGGAAGGAGATGAAGAACCGGCAGATAACGATGAAGGTATTATCCGGGTCTTCAATCAGCTTCACCTACACCATTTTCCTTTCACATATCTCACTTTTTCCAACCATACATTCTCGGCTTTCAGGGTTGGAGGACAAGGACGATAAAGACGACAAGGAGGACCCGGAGGCCACCGAGTCCGATAAAAGCGAAACTGAACAAGAAGTAACGGTTGGGGCCAAGAGGAAAACCAGAGGGGTGATATCCAAGGTTCCCTACTCCTTCATGTCCTCTGAACCTTATTCTTTTGCTAACATGTGTAAACTTAACCAACAACTATCCAACCCATCACACTTGAAGGACCCACCTTCGGCCAAGCGCAGGGTGACCCGGAGTTCCCCGGGTGACGATCCCCTCAACCCGGGCATCTCCTCACCACCAGCTCGCCGTTCCGGTACTCCTCCATCTCAACCTTCCAACTCACCTCAACGTCACCCCTCCCCCAACCATCCATTAGCCGGACAGTTCCGGGTCCCTCTATCGGGTCCTGTGACAGCCTCATCTGCTTCTAGCAGCGAGCTTCTACCAGACTATGCTGTGAACATCGGGTGAGTTTTTGCTATATGATATCCTTGTGTACTTGATAATTTTCATTTACTATCGCTAACTATTTCTCTTTCTTTTCCTTAGCGCCCAAGTCACACTCAGTGACCCGGAGAACATGGAGACAGACACCCGGGACACTGAAGGCCCGGTTGATGATGTAAATGCCGCGACTGGCGGCCTTGAAGAAGAAGAAGTCAAGGGGCAAGATTCCCCAATAGACTCGGCCAAGCAGGATGCCGGGTCTCCAAAGCATGCTGATGGAACCGGTGATGAGGACGCGGGAGTCTTGGGTACAAGGATGGGTACCCCCACCCCTGACCCCCAGGCCACCGAGGTATCGTCTCCAAAGCCGGATCAAACTCCTACTCCGGGTTGTCAGGCAGCCGGGTCTTCCGGCACCAAGCCCGAAGACATGAGCTTTGCTGAGATGCTCGATGCTCTACATACTTTGAGAGCTGATGAAGAGGGTATCCTGGAGGCCCTGATAGCTAAACACGAGGTAAACTGTACTAATACTGCTTGTATACTCATATAGTCCCCAAGTTCCGAGTGAACTTATGCATAATTTGCTTGGAACTTTCACAGATATCCGACTGACATTTCTTTTTGTTTTCGCGCAGGCATACGTAACGCACTCGGAGAAAGCGTTGGCTAGAAACGACAAACTTCTCAAGGCGGAAACGAAGCTACGTGAATCGGCTGAAGCTGAAGCTAAGAAAGCCGGGAAGCAGGCAAGGAAGTATAAGAAGAGATGAAATGCTGCAGTGGATAGGGTGAACGAGTTATCGGGCCAGATCGCCGATACTTATCGTTCTCTGATAGGTAAAATTTCCGACTGACTGATCTTAATTTGGTCTGGATATCCTGAAGAACACTCGGAGTTCCTGACTTTGGATGTTTCTGCTTTTCTGCAGGGCCCGAGGAAGAGATTCCGGATGTGGATGAAGTGGTTCTGCTGAAGAAGGTAAAGAGCACTATCCGGCAGTTCTCTGCTGGGACCAAGTGGGCCCTGAAAGCTGTCAAGTGGCCAGGCACTGGGGATGGTGGTTTGAACACGCTGCTTGATGCGTGTTCTACCATCCCCGAGTGGATTGAACACTAGAAGCGGTCATCCTGCCAGGTTGGGCTGACCCGGGGTCTTGCCTTGGCGAAAGCATACTTTCCCAAGCTTGACCCGGCGAAGCTTGTTGGCGGGTTTCCAGAGTTCAACCACGATAGCTCCCCGTTTCTACCTACACATTACAAGGTCATTCAGACAGAGGTTCGTCATGCAGCCAGCCTGATTGCCGGCAATTTTGATGTCAGCCGGATAGTGCCGCCGTATGATGCACACGATAGGGCAATTAAGTCGGATCCTCCGGAGCCCTTTGATATGCTGGCACGGTGGAAGGCGGAATCTTCCCGACTGAGGGAAGAGGCTGCGAAGAAAAAAGCTGAAGCCAATACTACGCCTGCTAGCTTCACGCCAGTTGTCCCTCCTCCTTCGCGTGCTAGTGCAACTGCTAATCCGGATGCTGCTGCTACCAAGACTGCTGAAGAACAAGTCAAGGATCAGGACCCGGCTGGCAAGGGCAAGGACAAGATGGATGCCTCAACCCAAGATGCCGAGTAATCTTTTTTATCCGCTGTCATACCAAATGCGTCATTCGGCCAATGGGCCTTTTAAACGGTTATTTTTCGATGGTGCGCCTGTGCACCTTTGATACTACTATCGCGGCATGTAATACGTTTTGAAACTTTAATAGCTTTCGTGGCCCTTCTGGCCTTTGGATGAGTTTGATATCTATCTGCTTTTGAGCTTATTTATTCTTGATATTCTGACTTTCTTTACGGTTCCTTTTGTGAGACTCGGTTTCCGGGTTTCGTGGGTTTTGACAGGTGGACTTTCCTCTAAGTCCCCAAGTCCCCAAGACTCGGATTTTTGGGTTTTTGAGCTTAATAGCTAGATAATTTGTTTCTTTTTTCAAATTCCCCAGTCCCCAAGGCCCGAACTTCCGAGTCTAGGGTGTTAGGTCTTTCAAAGAGAACAAATCGTTTTTGCTAAGCCCAAAACCTGGAGCCGTTCACATAGGTTTTGAAGTTATGCTTAATAAACTGTGAGTTTCCGGTTATTAACCCTGTACTCTGCATAACTTGTGGTTTAGATGACCCTTTTGACTCTCTTGTACTGTAAGCCGGCTTTCGCGTGGATAATCATGTTGCTACATCTATACGAAGACAGGGTCAGGCAAGTCCCATTGGGCATCATGACTGATTGTGATCATATGCGAGCAAATCATGCCACTTTAGTGCGAGTCACATCGAGCTTAAGTAAGAAAAGTCAAGAAAGTTTGGCTCCTTTGTCCGGTTATAAGCTTGCAGCCATACTCGTTTGCGAGTAATCGGACCTTATAACTCATAGGCATCGTGGCCGGGTCTTTGAGTTTGTAACTGTGCTATTCAAGCAATCAGCCCCCAAGACCTAAATATATGCAAACTGCTAAAGAAACTAATGTACTAAAAACAGTAAATAATACTTACCTGGAAGAAGGATAAAAAACATAACAGAAATAAAAAGTTGATAAAAACACATGAAAAGGAGATAATATATTGTTTAACCATCTCTTTATTGACATGAGAAAAGTTAGGTCAGCAAGACGCCTCATTAAAAACCCTCCAATCCCCTTAGGTACCCTGGATAGGAAAAGAGTGCGTCTGAAACCTGCTGCCTGTTACATCGTGTAATTCCGCTTTGTGAATCTAGCCTATACTAAGTATAGTAGGGACGTAGCTGAGCCACGTTCCATGGTCTTTCTTTCTCTTGCATAGATGAAGTGGTATGAGCGGTGTCATTAACCGTAGCCGACTCTTCCCTTGCATCTATCAAGTAATATGATCCATTGTGCAGATTCCGGCTTATGATGAACGGTCCTTCCCATGGCGGTGATAACTTGTGTTTTCCTTCCTTTGATTGCACCAAGCGCAGAACCAGGTCTCCTTCCTGGAAGACCCGGGTTTTCACGCGCCGGCTATGATATCTCCGCAGATCCTGCTGATATATGGCTGATCTCTCCAAAGCTTGTTCCCTGTGTTCTTCTAGCATATCCACGGCGTCTTGCCGAGTCTTCTCGTTCTCCACCTCGACGTAAGCCGATACTCGAGGCGAGTCATGAATAATATCACTCGGCAACACTGCTTCTGCGCCATAAACCATAAAAAACGGTGCCATCTGAGTAGATCTGTTAGGTGTGGTGTTGATACCCCAAACCACTGAAGGTAATTCTTCAACCCATGCACCAGCAGCTCTGATACACGGGACTCGTAGCCGTGGCTTTAATCCACGAAGCAATTCCTGATTTTCCCTCTCCACTTGTCCATTAGCCTGTGGGTGGGCCACTGAGGCTATGTCCAAGCGGATGCCATTGTTTCCACAAAACTTCTCCATCTCGCCAAGGGACATGTTGGTTCCATTGTCGGTAATTATGCTGTGGGGATATCCGAACCGGTAGATAATCCTTTTCAGGAACTTGACTGCTGTAATTGCTTCACAATTGGTAACAGGCATGACCTCAACCCACTTGGTGAATTTATCAACAGCCACTAAGAGATGTGTCTTTTTGCAAGGTGACATGTGGAAGGGGCCAACCATATCCATACCCCAAACAGCGAACGGCCAGGTTAACGGGATAGTCAGTAATTCCATAGCCAGCACATGGGTTTGGCGAGCGTACCTTTGACATCCGTCACACCTTGCCACCAAGCGCTCCGCGTCTGCTAGGGCCGTGAGCCAGAAGAAACCATGTCGATAAGCTTTGGCCACGAGGGATCTTGTGGATGCGTGATGCCCACAATCACCTTCATGGATCTCCTTGAGGATCTGTCGGCCTTCTTCTGGTGCTACACAGCGCAAAAAGACTCCTGCTGCACTTCTTTTGTATAACTCCCCATTGATGATAGAATATCCTTTTGCTCGCCTCAGAATTTGTCTTGCTAATACCTCCTGCTGTGGTAACTCGCCCCGTGATAGGTAGGCCAGGAACGGCTCTGTCCACTCGGGAACAACACGTACTGTGGCCACGAGCTCCAAATCCGGGTCTTGATTTGCCAGTTCTTCCTCAGACTCGGTTTTAACTGACGGTCGCCATAGCTCATCTAGGAAAACATTAGGTGGAACCGGCTCTCTGCGCGAGCCGAGTCTGGCGAGTGCATCTGCTGCCTCGTTTTTTCTTCTGTCTATGTGCTCCACCTCATACCCGGAAAAACATCCGGCAACCCTGTCCATCTCTCTGCGGTATGCAGCCATAGTTGCATCTTTTCTATCCCAAGTTCCTGAGACCTGCTGTACCACAAGGTCCGAATCTCCAAAGCATCGTATCCTCTTAATGTTCATCTCCTTGGCTACCTTTAAGCCGTGCAATAGGGCCTCATACTCGGCCACGTTATTGGAACAATCAAAGTGAATCTGCAACACGTAACTTAACTTGTCTCCTTTGGGTGATGTTAGCACCACTCCAGCTCCTGATCCCTCGTATTGCTTGGAACCATCAAAGTGCATTATCCAAGACTCGGAGTTTGGAGCCATGGTGGGCATGCCTATGTGAGTCCAATCGTTAATGAAATCAACTAGAGCTTGAGATTTGATTGCTGACCTGGGCTCGTAGTTGATGTGATAATCTCCCATATCGATCGCCCACTTGGCTATTCTACCCGTTGCATCCGAGTTTCTGATGATATCCGACATTGGTATAGAACTGACCACTGTTATGGGGTGTTCCTGAAAATACGGCTTCAGTTTTCGGCTGGCCATGAACACCCCGAAAACCAGCTTTTGCCAATGTGGGTAGCGTTGTTTTGCCTCTGATAATACCTCGCCGACGTAATAAACCGGCCTCTGGACCGGGTGATCTTTCCCATCCTCCTTACGCTCGACAACAACCACTGCGCTAACCGCCCGGGGCCCGGCTGCAACGTACAATAGCATGGGCTCTTTAGGGCCCGGGGCTGCTAGGACTGGTGCCTCAGACAACTACTTCTTTAGTGCCTCGAACGCCTCATCCGCCTCTTGGTCCCATACGAATTTATCAGATTTCTTCAAGAGCCGGTACAAGGGTATTGCCTTCTCTCCGAGTCTGGATATGAACCGGCTAAGTGCTGCTACGCACCCTGTGAGCTTCTGAACATGCTTCAAATTTTCCGGCTTTTTCAGACTCTGGATAGCTTTGATTTTATCCGGATTTGCCTCAATTCCTCTCTCGGAAACGATAAAACCGAGTAATTTCCCAGCTGGGACTCCAAAGACACACTTTGTCGGGTTAAGTTTCATCTGGTACCTTCTCAGGTTCTTGAATGTTTCCTTTAGATCATCAATAAATGTCTCTGCTCTTCTGGTCTTGATCACCACATCATCCACATATGCGTGAACGTTACGTCCGATTTGGTCCTCAAAGCACTTCTGAATGCACCGCTGATAGGTTGCGCCAGCGTTCTTCAATCCAAATGTCATGGTCTTGTAACAAAAGGTCCCAAACGGGGTTATGAACGATGTTTTCTCCCAATCTTCCTTCTTGAGCTTGATCTGATGATACCCGGAATATGCATCCAAGAAACATAATAGGTCACTTCCAGCCACTGCGTCTATGATCTGATCTATCCTTGGTAGTGCAAACGGATCCTTTGGGCAATGCTTGCTGAGACTCGTATAATCAATGCACATCCTCCACTCATTGGTCTTCTTCATCACGAGTACCGGGTTTGCTAACCAGTCCGGGTGAAATACTTCCATGATGAAGCCGGCTGTAAGCAGCCGTGCAATTTCTTCTCCTATGGCTTTCCTTCTTTCTTCATTCATTTTTCTCAGGCCCTGTTTCACAGGCCTAGACTTGGGATCAACGTGCAAACTGTGCTCTGCCAGTTCTGTAGGGATACCCGGCATATCGCTGGGCGTCCAGGCAAACACATCCTGATTCGAACGAATGAACTCCACAAGTGCTTTCTCCTGCTCGCTGTCCAAGTTAGATCCTATAGCAAATTGCTTAGAGGGATCACCCTCGACAAAAGCCACCATCTTAGTGTCCTGCGCTGCCTTGAACTTCGCTCTCTCGTCTTCAATATTCGGCCTTTTTAACGCTGTTCTGTCATCCGGGTCTACTTGAGACCGGTAATACTTGAGTTCCTCTTTTCTGCAAGCTTGTTCAGCCATTGCCGCATCTCCTTCATCGCACTCAGCCGCTATATCCCGGCTCCCATGTATGGTGATGGTCTGCTTGGGACCCGGGATTTTTAGCTGTAGATACACATAACACGGCCTGGCCATGAACTTAGCATAAGCCGGCCTTCCGAATAGCGCATGATAAGGGCTGCGCAACTTGACCACCTCGAAGGTGAGCCACTCAACCCGGAAATTGTCCTTCGATTCTCCAAAAGCTACCTCCAATGTGATTTTCCCTCGGGGCACGCTGAGTGACCCGGTACTATCCCGTGAAAAACTGTTGAACTCTTCTGTAGCTAGGACTCCTTGAGACCCATACGTAGAAAGGTTTCCCAATATAAGATGTTGATGCTACTACCGCCGTCCATTAAGACCTTTTTCAGCTCATAACCATTAACCTGCGGCGCAACCACCAATGCTAAGACTCCCGGGTGTTCTATCCTTTCCGGGTGATCTCTTCTGCTCCACGTTACATCCTGCTCCGACCATCTCAGGTATCTCGGAACGGCCGAGGCAACTGAGTTTACCGCCTTTTTCAATATCTTTTTATCCTTGATGGAAATTCCTGTAGTATGCACGTGGTATTGTCACAATTGCTTGGGGTTGGCTTGGAAACCTCCAGCTCCCCCTGGTTATTACCCGGATTTCCGCCTGCCGGGTTACCGGCTGGGGGTGGGCCGTTGCCCGGGTTTCCACCTGGACCCGGTCCTCCTCCCCTACCTGCACCTCGCATAGCCTTGTTTACTTCCTCGTTCTTCCATCTTTGTAGGTCCGCACATTGCTCCAATGAGTGGTTAGCCGGCCTACCGTTCCTGCTGTGCTTTGGGCACGCCATTCTGAAGATATCCCAATTGTTACCCGGCCTTGGCGGTCCTTGATAATTTCCTCCGTTATGGTTTCCTCCATTGAAATTTCCTTCTGCCCTGGGTCTCGAAGACCCGGCTTCTGTACTAGCGACAAACTCGGAGCTTCCCTCAAACGGGCGCTTGTTCTGGTTGTTCCCATTGTTACCTCCATTGTTACCCGGCGTTGATCCATTGCCGGTTCTTCCATTGTTACTTGTGTTTGCTTTTGCTTTCTTGTCATCGACGTCCTCTTCTGTAGTATCCGTTGCAGCGTGTTTGTTGCATGCGTCCATTAGCTCTCCCATCGTAACCTCTGAGGCATTCCGACTGGATTTCATGCGAGTTAACTTTTGCACTAAAGGTATGTACTTGCACGTCTTTGCCATAGCTTGTAACGCATCCTTGGGCTGAATATCTGTAGATGAGTGAAGTATCTCCATAACTCGGCGCACCCAACTGCGCGCCGATTCTCCCTTCTTCTGGACACACCGCTCTAGGTCATCAATAGTAAATAGCTTTCTGCACGTCCCATGAAAGTGCTTGATGAACGCAGTTTTCAACTCCTCCCATGACTTGATAGATCCTTCCGGTAAATTGTTGAACCATAACTTGGCTGCTCCCTCTGACATCATCAAGTACATGAACTTGGCTTGGAGATTTTCAGACGCGTTTCGGATTGACATAGCCATCTCATAACTGCTCAACCATGTTTCTGGATCCATAGTCGGCTCATAATTCACTATCTTACCCGGTTCCTTGAATTTATCCGGGTAAGGCTCAGCCCTGATGTTATCCGACAGACACTTGGGCCCAGCGAGATTAATCGGAACTGGCCTTACTAGGGAAACGTGCGATCCTGCGGGGGGTACGGCTGGACGCAGCACTGCTGCTGGTCCGTGCACCGAAGACCCGGCCGCGGCTCTCCTGGCTCTGGAACTGTCCACAATAACTTGTGCTGCTGATGCTGCTGGTACGGCCTGAACGCGGGGACGAGGCGGCATTTGCTGCTGCTCTGCCATCCGCCGCGCTGAACTTGTCTGAATATTGCCGGTATTGCCTCGTTGCTGGCTGATATACGGTGTCCCATGCATTCCGCTTCTGTTGTCCGGGTAATTAACTTGCTGCGCCACCGCAGTGCGCAATAGATCTATCGCCCGCCGGGTCTCCTCTGCGTGGGGTGACTCTCTCACGGGGATTTGATTCAATGCGAGTGTTGCTGCGTACACATTATCCATGGGGTTGTTGTAATGACCTGCTGGCGTGCGAAATCGTGATGGTGGTGGTGGTGGTAATGTATTGCCGGTAGTGACTCCAGTCTGTAATATGGGTAACCCGGCCTGCACGTTTACCGGCTGTGCTCCTCCAGTTGCGGGTTGATGTGCAGTTCCTTGGTTCACCGCTGGAATCGGCTGATCCTGAGGTGTGATGAATAGCGCGGCCGGGTTTATGACTCCACCCGTTGCCGGTAATCTGGTCTGGTGCCTTTGATGCACCCTGGTTGTCTCTTCTCGGAGCCGGTTCTCCAATGCATCCAGATCGCGCTGGCGCGCAGCTACCCCTTGTTTTTCTGCTTCCACTTGCCTTCTCTATTGCTCCAATGCACGACGGGCTACATCCAGATCCCTAACACGTTCCACCGCGTTTTCCGGGGTTATGAATGTGGCTAGAACGGTAGGATCCAGGATCAGTTTGTTGTTGAACAGGGCCGGGTGTTGCGGATTTGACGGACCCGCCCCTGGTGTCCGGTTTTCCAGATATCCGAACGTGTTCGCCTGCAACTCACTATCCGCCACTCGGCTGGTAACTGAAGCCGATTCTCCGTCAACCCGGGTTTCCGTCAACCGGATTTTGCTGCTGGGCCAATGCTTGTGCTGCTCTGGCGGCGGCCGCGGTCACGTTCCCCTGATTAAGATTGGTTGCAGGAGCCGTGTAGACCGCGACCTGGCGCACAATGCTTGGCGCAGATTCGTATTCTTCCTCATCACTGCTATCTTCCTCGTACCGGTCCTCCAGCAGGTGCAAGATAGACTCGGTGTCATCTTCTCTCGTAACCCGGCCACGCGGGGTCCATGCCGGCTCCTCCGGCTGTTCCCTCTTCGTGGTGGGCTCTTCTGTCGGATCTATCGTCCCGACCGATTCCTCTCCATCAGACTGAACGCAGGTGGCCTCCCCTGACACAGAATCAAATCCAAAATCGTCAGGGATTGAACCGGACGTACGTACCATGCCGATGAAGACGTTGATCCGGCCGATTGTCACGACAGATCCGGATTCGAGCAGATCCGACTCTGGCCCCCAGCCAAAATCGTCCACCATCTTCTCTCCTTCGGGGTTGGTGTAGATCTCGCCGACGACGAGGTTCTTCATGTTCTCCCGAGCTTCTCCCGTGATGTAAACACCTTTGGACGTAGGCTCCACGGTGGGCGCCAACTGTCGTGGGATAATCACGGCAGACGTTACCGGGGGTAACTTGTCTTGGGGCAAATCGACTCTAGTGTTTGGGAGAGGGTTTAGATCAAAGGAAGCCATGGTAATATGCGATCTGGTAGCCGGAAATCAAGTCGCCGAGTCTCCGATCTAAATATATTATCTCAACTCTCGTGTTACAATGGATACTCGATACCTCGAAATCCGGCAATCGTGTTCTTTCTCACGCTAAAACTCTTCTAACCCTAACCTAGGGACCGGCTTATATAACATCCGGACCCCCTGGCTTACTCTCCAAGGCGTACTCTGAATCCTACCCGGACACTACTTACAAACCCTAAACTTCCTTACCGTAACCCACAATCCGGGTTACGAGGCCTACGTTCCTGGGCCTTCTAGAAGCTCCTTTATCCTAAGCCGGGTCTTGCGCAGCGTCCTTTGGGCCGAGTTACTCCTTGGCGTTAGCCTACCGGGTTATCATCCCTCCATCATGTTTTCCTTCCTTTGACTGTACCAGGCGAAGAACCAGGTCTCCTTCCTGGAAGACCCGGGTTTTGACTCTCCGGCTGTGATATCTCCTCAGATCCTGCTGGTATATGGCTGATCTCTCCAAAGCTTGTTCCCTATGTTCTTCTAACATATCCACGGCGTCCTGCCGGGTCTTCTCGTTCTTCACCTCGACGTAAGCCGACAATCGAGGCGAGTCATGGATAATATCACTCGGTAATACCGCCTCTGTACCATAAACCATGAAAAACGGTGTCATCTGAGTAGATCTGTTAGGTGTGGTGTTAATTCCCCAAACCACTGAAGGTAACTCCTCAACCCATGCTCCAGCAGATCTGATGCATGGGACTCGTAGCCGTGGCTTTAATCCACGAAGTAACTCCTGATTTGCCCTTTCCACTTGTCCATTAGCTTGTGGATGGGCTACTGAGGCTATGTCAAGCCGGATTCCATTGTTCCCACAGAATTTTTCCATCTCGCCTAAGGACATGTTGGTTCCATTGTCTGTAATTATGCTGTGAGGATACCCGAACCGGTAGATAATCCTTTTCAGGAACTTGACTGCCGTAATCGCTTCACAATTGGTAACTGGCATAACTTCAACCCACTTGGTAAATTTATCAATAGCCACCAAGAGATGCGTCTTTTTGCAAGGTGACATGTGAAAGGGGCCAACCATGTCCATACCCCAAACGGCAAACGGCCAGGTTAAAGGAATTGTTTGCAACTCCATAGCCGGCACATGGATTTGGCGGGCATACCTTTGACATTCATCGCACCTTGCCACCAAGCGTTCCGCGTCTGCTAAGGCCGTGAGCCAGAAGAAACCGTGCCTATATGCTTTGGCCACAAGGGACCTTGTGGATGCGTGATGCCCACAGTCGCCTTCGTGGATCTCTTTCAGGATCTGCCGGCCTTCTTCTGGTGCCACACAGCGCAAAAATACTCCTGCAGCGCTCCTTTTATATAACTCCCCATTGATGATGGAATAACCTTTTGCTCGCCTCAGAATTTGCCTTGCTAGTACCTCCTGCTGTGGTAACTCGCCCCGTGATAGGTAAGCCAGAAACGGTTCTGTCCACTCGGGAACAGTGCGTATTGTGGCCACGAGCTCCAAATTCGGGTCTTTGTTAGCCACCTCTTCCTCAGACTCGATTTTAATTGACGGCCGCCATAGTTCGTCTAGGAAAACGTTGGGTGGAACCGGCTCTCTGCGCGAGCCGAGTCTTGCGAGTGCATCTGCTGCCTCGTTCTTTCGCCTGTCAATGTGCTCCACCTCATACCCGGAAAAACACCCGGCAACCCTGTCCACCTCTCTACGATATGCTGCCATAGTTGCATCCTTCCTGTCCCAGGCTCCTGAGACCTGCTGCACCACAAGATCCGAATCTCCATAGCATCGTATCCGCCTGATGTTCATCTCCTTGGCTATTCTTAATCCATGCAATAATGCCTCATACTCGGCCACGTTGTTGGAGCAATCAAAGTGGATTTGCAACATGTAGCTCAGCTTATCTCCTTTAGGTGATGTGAGTACCACTCCAGCTCCTGATCCCTCGTATTTCTTGGAACCATCAAAGTGCATTACCCAAGACTCGGCACATGGTGTCATTGTGGGCATGCTAGTGTGAGTCCAATCATTAATGAAATCAACTAAAGCTTGAGACTTGATTGCTGACCTGGGCTCGTAGTTGATATGATAATCTCCCATCTCGATGGCCCACTTGGCTATTCTACCTGTTGCGTCCGAGTTTCTGATGATATCCGGCATTGGTATAGAGCTAACCACTGTTATGGGGTGTTCCTGAAAATAGGGTTTCAATTTCCGGCTGGCCATGAAGACCCCGAAAACCAACTTCTGCCAATGTGGGTAACGCTGCTTTGCCTCCGATAATAGCTTGCTGACATAATAAACCGGCCTCTGGACGGGGTGATCTTTTCCATCCTCTTTGCGCTCGACAACAACCACTGCGCTAACCGCCCGGGGCCCAGCCGCAATGTATAGTAGCATGGGCTCTTTGGGACCCGGGGCTGCCAAAACTGGTGCCTCAGATAACTGCTTCTTTAGTGCCTCGAATGCTTCATCCGCTTCTTGGTCCCAAACAAACTTATCAGATTTCCTCAAGAGCCGGTAGAGGGGTATTGCCTTTTCTCCGAGTCTGGATATGAACCGGCTCAGCGCTGCTACGCACCCTGTAAGCTTCTGAATGTGCTTTAGGTTTTCCGGCTTTGTCAGGTTCTGGATAGCTTTGATTTTGTCCGGGTTTGCCTCAATTCCTCTCTCGAAAACAATGAATCCGAGTAACTTTCCTGCTGGAACTCCAAACACGCACTTTGTAGGGTTAAGTTTCATCTGATACCTTCGCAAATTCTTGAATGTTTCCTTTAGATCATCAATAAATGTTTCCGCTTTCATGGTCTTGATCACCACATCATCCACATAGGCGTGAACATTGCGCCCAATCTGGTCCTCAAAGCACTTCTGTATGCATCTCTGGTAAGTTGCGCCAGCATTCTTTAGCCCAAAAGTCATTGTTTTGTAACAGAAGGCCCCAAAAGGGGTTATGAACGATGTTTACTCCCAGTCTTCCTTCTTAAGCTTGATCCGATGATACCCGGAATATGCATCCAGGAAGCATAATAGGTCACCTCCAGCCACTGCGTCTATAATCTGATCAATCCTCGGGAGGGCGAACGGATCCTTTGGACAGTGCTTGTTGAGACTCGTGTAATCTATGCACATCCTCCACTCATTACTCCTTTTCATCACGAGAACCGTATTTGCCAACCAGTCCGGGTGAAATACTTCCATGATAAAGCCGGTTGTCAACAGCCGAGCAATTTCCTCCCCTATAGCTCTTCTTCTTTCCTCATTCATTTTTCTCAGGCCCTGCTTCACAGGCCTGGACTTGGGATCAACGTGCAAGCTATGTTCCGCCAACTCTGTAGGGATTCCCGGCATATCGTTGGGCGTCCAAGCAAAAACGTCTTGATTTGAACGAATAAACTCCACGAGTGCTTTTTCCTGCTCATTGTCCAGGTTAGATCCTATAGCAAATTGCTTGGAGGGATCACCTTCGACAAAGGACACAATCAAGGTATCCTGTGCTGCCTTGAATTTTGCTCTCTCATCCTCCATATTTGGCCTTTTTAACGTTGTCCTGTCATCCGGGTCTACTTGAGACCGGTAGTATTTGAGCTCCTCCTTTCTACACGCTTGTTCCGCCATTGCCGCGTCTCCTTCGTCACACTCAACCGCTATATCCTGGCTCCCATGTATGGTGATGGTCTGCTTAGGACCCGGGATTTTTAGCTATAGGTACACGTAACACGGCCTGGCCATGAACTTGGCGTAAGCCGGCCTTCCAAATAGCGCGTGATAAGGGCTGCGCAACTTTACCACTTCGAACGTGAGCCAGTCCACCCGGAAATTATCCTTTGATTCTCCAAAAGCAACCTCCAAGGTAATCTTTCCTTCAGGGCACGCCGAGTGACCCGGCACAATCCCGTGAAAAACTGTTGAACTTTTCTGTAGTTGAGACTCCTTGAGACCCATACGTAAGAAAGTTTCCCAATATAGGATGTTGATGCTGCTTCCGCCGTCCATTAAGACCTTTTTCAGCTCATAACCATTAACCTGTGGCGCAACCACCAATGCTAGGACTCCCGGGTGTTCTATTCTTTCTGGGTGATCCCTTCTGCTCCATGTTACATCTTGCTCTGACCACCTCAGGTATCTCGGAACAGCCGAGGAAACCGAGTTTACTACCTTTTTTTAGTATCTTTCTATCCTTGTTAGAAGTTCCTGTGGTGTGAACGTGGTACTGGCCCAATTGATTGGGGTTGGCTTGGAAACCTCCAGCTCCTCCCTGATTGTTACCCGGGTTACCGCCTCCCGGGTTTGCTGCTGGGGGCGGGCCATTGCCCGGGTTACCACCTGGACCCGGCCCTGCTCCCCGACCTGCACCTCGCATTGCTTTCTGTATTTCCTCGTTCTTCCATCTCTGTAAATCCACACACTGCTCTAATGAGTGGTTAGCCGGTCTACCGTTCCTACTGTGTCGCGGGCACGACATCTTGTAGACGTCCCAATTGTTTCCCGGCCTTGGCGGGCCCTGGTAATTTCCTCCATTAAAGTTTCCTCCGTTGAAATTTCCTTCTGCTCTGGGTCTCGAAGACCCGGCTTCTGTGTTGCCGACAAACTCGGAACTCCCCTCAAACGGGCGTTTATTCTGGTTGTTTCCGTTATTTCCTCCATGGTTACCCGGCGTCGATCCATTGCCGGTTCTTCCATTATTACCCGTGTTTGCTTTTGCTTTCTTGTCATCAACATCCTCTTCCGTGGTATCCGTAGCAGCGTGTTTGTTGCACGCATCCATTAGCTCTCCCATCGTAACCTCTGAAGCATTCCGACTAGATTTCATGCGAGTTAACTTCTGCACTAAAGGTGTGTACTTGCATGTCTTGGCCATAGCTTGCAACGCATCCTTTGGCTGGATATCTGTAGATGAATGAAGTATCTCCATAACCCGGCGCACCCAGCTGCGCGCCGACTCTCCCTTCTTTTGCACACATCGTTCTAGATCGTCGATAGTAAACAACTTCCTGCATGTTCCGTGAAAGTGCTTGATAAACGCAGTTTTCAATTCACTCCAAGATTTGATAGATCCTTCAGGTAAATTGTTGAACCACAACTTTGCTGCTCCTTCTGACATCATTAAGTACATGAACTTGGCTTGAAGATTTTCAGATGCGTTGCGAATCGACATAGCTATTTCATAACTGCTCAACCATGTTTCTGGATCCATAGTCGGCTCATAATTCACCACTTTACCCGGTTCCTTGAATTTATCCGGGTAAGGCTCGGCCCTGATATTATCCGACAGACACTTAGGTCCAGCGAGATTAGTCAGTACTGGCCTTACTCGGGAAACATGCGATCCTGCGGGGAGCGCGGCTGGGCGCGGCGCTGCCGCAGGCCCGTGTACCGCAGACCCGGCCGCGGCTCGCCCGGCTCTGGAACTATCCACAATAGCTTGTGCTGCTGATGCTGCTGGTGCTGCTTGGACGCGGGGAGGAGGCGGCATTTGCTGCTGCTCTGCCCTCCGTCACGCTGAACTTGACTGAATATTGCCGGTGTTGCCATGTTGCCGGCTGATATACGGCGTTCCATGCATTCCACTCCTGTTATCCGGGTAATTGACTTGCTGAGCCACTGCCGTGCGTAATAAATCTATCGCCCGCCGGGTCTCCTCCGCATGGGGTGACTCTCTTACGGGGATTCGATCCAACGCCAATGTTGCTGCATATACATTATCCATTGGGTTATTGAAGTGACCTGGTGGCGTACGAAATCGTGATGGTGGCGGTGGTGGCGCTGCATTACCAGCTGCAACCCCTGTCTGCAACGTGGGTAACCCGGCTGGTACGTTTGCCGGCTGTGCTCCTCCGGTCGCGGGCTGATGTACAGTTTCTTGATTCGCGGCCGGAGTTGGCTGATCCTGGGGGGTGGTGAACAGCGCAGCCGGGTTTAGAACTCCACCCGTGGCTGGTAACCTTGTTTGGTATCTCTGATGCATCCTAGTTGATTCAACCCGGAGCCGGTTCTCCAACGCTTCCAGCTCGCGTCGGCGCGTGGCTACCCCTTGCTTTTCTGCTTCCACTTCTCTCCTTTGCTGCTCTAATGCACGGCGGGCTACATCCAGATCCCTAGCACGTGCTGCTGCGTTCTCCGGGGTTATCACCGTAGCTAACACCGTGGGATCCAGGATCAAGTTATTACTGAACAGGGCCGGGTGTTGTGGGTTTGAGGGACCCGCCCCTCGCGTCCTGTTCGCCATGAATCCAAACATATTTGCTTGCAACTTGCTTTCCGCTGCTCGGCTAGTGACCGAGGCCGATTCTCCGTCAACCCGGGTTAGAACCGGATTTCCGTCAACCGGATTTTGCTGCTGCGGCCATAGTCACGTCCCCCTGATTGAGATTGGTTGCAGGGGCCGTGTAAACCGCGACCTGGCGCGCGATGCTTGGTGAAGATTCGTACTCTTCCTCATCACAGCTATCCTCCTCGTACCGGTCCTCCAGCAAGTACAGGATAGACTCGGTATCATCTTCTCTCATGACCCGGCCACGCGGGGTCCATGCCGGCTCCTCCGGTTGTTCCCTCTTCGTGGGGGGCTCTTGTCGTGGGATAATCACGGCAGATGTTACCGGGGGTAACTGATCTTGGGGCAAGACGACACAGGTATTTGGGAGAGGGTTTAGCTCAGAGGAAAACATGGTGCAATTCGATCTGGTAGCCGGCAATCAAAGTCGCCGAGTCTCCGATCTTGATATAACAACTCAACTCTGGATTACACTAGATGCTCGATACCAAGCGCTATTGCTAGGGTTCTAAGATCTCTTGTCTAAAACTAGACCTGGGGGTCGGTTTATAAAGTACCCGTACCCCCTGGCTTATTCCCCAAGGTGTACCCTGAATCCTACCCGGACACGGCGCACAAACCCTAGCTTTCCTTTACAATAACCCACAACCCGGGTTGCTGGGCCTACAAACTTGGGCCTCTACAAGCTTCCTTATCCTTAGCCGGATCCTGCGCACCGTCCTTTGGGCCGGGTTACTCCTTGGAGTTTGGCCTACCGGGTTATCATCCCCCCGTCAGTAGTCCCCAGAATAGCCTGGGCTTCATGGATCCTCCTTGAAGCGCTTTCTATTCCCTGCAAAGATATCAAACATACAGGCATATGGAGGCCGGGTTAAGATGCTCTGATATTCAGCTAGGCCTTACTCCGCGGCGGCCATGTGGTAACCCGGGTTTTTCCTCCAAACACCTTTAATTTTCCAGGTCTAAACCCTAATAAAAATGCCAAAATTCCATACTCGATAATCGACCCTGATATCACGGGATGGATTTCCTTCTCTCTTTTATCCAGATGCCTTGCTCAATATTTGGCGCATATCTTGCAGAATCCACGTGGATAACCATCACCCCACGATTTCCGGCTTCTGGCCGTTAGGATTGGCTCACCCCTACTTTATAAATAGCACCCAGGGGATAACCCTAAACTCATCACTGCGCCTCAGTTTCCACTTTCCTTCCTTGCTCCTTTCACCCTCGCGGCACCACCGCAAGAAACTCGCACTTGTCATCGTAGCAAGACCGCCGCCGGCCGCGCCCGCTCTCGAGCCATCCCGCGCCGCCGTCAAGTGTCGCCGTCACGCCTTTGCTCCTTTCTCCAAGAATCGCGGAGGGGCATTCGAGCCACACCACTTGCCGCTGCCGCGCTAGACTCCAATCCCTCCAGTAAGCCTCTCGCAGCCATTTAATTTAGCCCCATAATTTTTCAATTTATCCAAGATCGGATCTAGGTCAACCCGTGAATCATTTTACCGATTTCATCAAATTAGATCGATTCGATGCTCGCCAACTCCTTTAACCGTCTGCTAGATGGTTGCAACTCATCCTCCTACCCTCACTAACCACCAAATCTCCTGAAAAACCGCTCGCAAACCTCCCATCTAGATCCACTTCTCCTCGATTTTCCGCTTATTGCATTAACACCCGGAAACCTTCCTTTTCCAGCTATCTTGCTTTCAGTAGACACATGGGCAACCACCCATCTTCCCCAAACGCTTTTCCATACGTAAGTGACCAATAATTTCCATGATTGTTTTTAACACCCGGATACCTTGCAATCTCCACCTCATAGCGTGATACCCGGATAATTCTTAGCTCTATACTTTCTTGATATCTTGTACTCGGATAATCCAACACTTCCGAGTCTTATTTCCTGAGCCTCTTTTTCTTACGTTTTCGCAGGTTGATCCCATGGCTCCCAAACGACAAGGAAAACAGCCGACTCAAGCGAGGAATACCCAAACCATTTCCGCCAACTGGGGGCGTTCCACAGCCACAAAAGCCAAATTGGACGAGCTAGCTGAATTAGGGATCCTTCCTTCTCAGAAGGACATTCACTGGAGGGTGCCGGGCAACGAGACCCGGCCCACACCTGCTGATAACGAGGTAATCTGCTTCATAGAGCACGTGACCCGGGGATTCCGTCCTCGGGGTCACCCTTTCTTCCGGGAGGTCTTAAGCCATTATGGCATCCGGGTATTCGACATAGGGCCTAACTCTATGTTGAATATTACCCACTTCATCGTTCTATCCGAGTCGTACTTGTGCATGCCGCCTAGTCTGACTCTCTTCATCGAACTATTCCAATGTAAGCCGTGCCGTGAAAGTGGTGACGGTGCACTCCTTACTTGTGGCGGGGTATCCATTCAACGCCGCAAGAATTCACCAATGCCAACCCTCAATTTGAACTCCCACGTCAAACATTGGCAGCTGTTTTTCTTTTACTGCCACGATACCTCCCCAGACGGCGAAAAGAGACTGCCCAGTTACTCGGAAAACCTTCTCGAACCTTCCGAGTCCTTCAATGCCTTTGCACCAGACTCAGACAGGGAGGCGATCCTTCCTTCATTAGCCAAGATAGCCATCCTCTCAGCTCAAGGCCTCCTTGGGCTAAATTTAGTAAAAACATGGGTGGACTTTCGGATCCAACCCAACTCCATCCGCACCAAACTGATGTGCGAGTATTCGGGGCATACCACGGATGCACTCCGATACTCCACCAAGAGCTTCGCGACCGGCGATACTAACAAGACCATCAAAGGCTTCCTGGCAGAGAAGCTGGAGGTGATAAAGGGTATCACCGGGTTACCCCCGTTTACTCGGGAAAACCCGGCTCCAGCGGTAATACCCGGTATTCATAGCTTATTTCCACATTTTGGCTTGATATAGCTTCTAACCCTTAATCTCATTCTTTTTTCTTAGGCTGATGACCCTTTCTGGAGAGTTGAACCTTCTCCCCCTTCCAGAGACCCGGAAGAAGAGGACGAGCCGGCTGATGATAGTGAAGGTATTTGCACAGCATTTGTATATCTTTACTTGCATCACTTCCTCCCGTTCACCTTTTTTCCAACGAACACACACCCGATTCACAGGACTGGAGGACGAAGGTGACGCCAATGAGGATGACCCGGAGGCAACCGAGTCTGACCAAGAGGCAACAGTGGGTGCCAAGAGGAAAACCAGGGGGGCAGTGTCCAAGGTTCCTTTTTCCTCATTCTCCTCTGAACCTTACTCCTTTGACGCCATGCGACAACTTAACCATCAATTATCAAATTCGTCGTGCTTGAAGGATTCCTTCCCAGCCAAACGCAGAGTAACTCGGAGCTCCCCGGGTGAAGATCCCCTTAACCCGGGCATCTCTACTCCCTCGGTCCCTGGTGGCGGAGCTCCTCCGCCTCGTCCTTCCGACTCTCCTCAACGCCACCCTTCTCCTAACCACCCACGTGCCGGGCAATTCCGGGTCCCGTTAGTGGTTCCCGTGGCGACCTCATCTGCTTCCAGCGGCGAGCTCCCGCCTGATTACACCGTGAATGCCGGGTAAGTTTGTGCTACATGATTTCCTTTTACGCCTAACAAATTTCCACTCAAGCCATCGTCATCACTAATAACTGCCTTTTCTCATCTTTCTTTTAGCGCTCAAGCCGTCGTCAGTGACCCGGAAAACATAGAAGCAGATAACCATCAGGCGGAGAAGCCGACTGACAATGCAGACGCCGCGACTGGCGGTGACACAGCGAATAACCAGGGACAAGGCCCTCTGAACAATCCACTTTCCCGTGCTGCCGGATCTCCTTCCTCATCGGAACCAGTAGACGAGGAGATCGAAGTTCTAGATACAAGGATGAGTTCCCCCAACCCGGCCACCCAAACTGTCCGGGTCTCAACTCCAAGGGCGGGGAGAGCCCCCCCACCAAGCGACCAAGCTGCCGGCTCTTCCGGTACTCGATCCGAGGAACTGACATTCGCCCAGATGCTGGAAACCCTTCGCACTTTAAGAGCTAATGAAGAAAACATCTTGGGAGCTTTGATAGCCAAACACGAGGTAACTCCGACTAATGTTGCTTATGCCTTTGTCCAGTCCCCAAGTTCCGAGTGAATTGATTCATAATTTACTTGGGACTTTATTATACAAGCGACTGATCACTTGCTCCTCTGCCCGACTGATCCTTGTTTGCATGTATGCAGGCCTTCGTGACTCAATCTGAGGAGAAACTGGCGGACGCCACCAAGCTCGTTGAAAAGGAGGTAGCTTTACGTGAAGCAGCCGAAGCCGAGGCCAGGAGGAATAGGTTGATAATGAGGAAATATAGGAAAAGGGCTCACCGAGCAGAAGATGACCTGACAAGCCTTTCCGTCCAAATATCGGACACATATCGTGCTTTACTTGGTACGTTTCCTCCTCCGGGTTTATCTTTTTGATAGATAGCAACAGTTTCCCGACTTACGTCTCCATTTCTTCAGGCCCGGACGAAACCATGCCGGAAGAGGATGACATGGCCAGGCTGAAAACCATGAAGAGCGTTATCCGGCAGCTATGTGCCGGAACCAAATGGATCCTAGAGGAATTGCGGTGGCCGGGTAGAGGACATGTTGATCTGAAGAGGATGCTGGATGCCTTCTCCACTATTCCCGAGTGGATTTGGCACTGGAAGCGCTCGTCTTGCAGGGTTGGAGTGACCCGGGGGCTTGCACTTGCCAAGGCTTATCTCCCCAAGCTCGAGCTAGTGAAGCTTATGGGCGGCTTCCCAGAGTTCAAGCTTGACGGATCCAAGTTCTCGGTGAAGGATTTTCAGGCCGTCCAGAAGGAGGTCCGTTACCCGGCCAGCGTGATTGCTGATGAACTGGATGTTAATATACTTGTTCCAGCTTATGATGATGCCGGTGAAGCAATTAAGTCAGATCTTCCTGAGCCGTATGATATGCTGGCTCGGTGGAAGGAGGAAGCTGCTGCGATAAGGGCGGAGGCTGCCAAGAAGCAAGCTGAAGCCGGCTCTACCCCTGCTACCTCAACACCAGTCGTTCCACCTCCTGCAGGGACTGGTACCGCTGATCCGGGTGCTGCTGCTACCACCAATGATGGCAAGGGCAAGGCCAAGATGAACGCCGAGTGATATATGATTTCTCATGCCTCTTCTTATGCATCGGTCGTCAACATACTTTTTAAAACAGTTATATTTTGGGTGGTGCGCCTGTGCACCTTTGATATCTTTTCACCAGGATGTTGTAATGCACGCTAAGGTCTTGATATACTCGATGCCTGTTCCGGCCTTTTTAAGTTTATCCATTATTGAGCTCATATGTTCTCGATATCTGGCTTTCTTTATTGTTCCTTTTGTGAAAACTCAATTTCCGGATCTCATGGGTATTGACAAGCGGATTTTGCTTCTAAGTCCCCAAGTCCCCAAGACTCGGATATTTGGGTTTTTGGAATTATACAAGTAAGTCATTTTTTCCCTTTTCAAGGTTTCAAGCCACCCGGACCCGGATCGCCGAGTCTAGGACACTTGATCTTGAAAGGGGAACGAACTGCCTACTGCTAATTTCACAAAGATCCCTGAGTTGTTTCACATAGGTTTTGAAGTTACGCTTAATAGTCGTTGAGTTTCCAGCTGTTCAGCCTTGTACTCTGCATAACTTGTGGTTTAGATGACCCTTTTGACTATCTTGTACTGTAAGCCGGCTTTCGCGTGGATACCATGTTGTTACATCCATACGAAAACGTAGCCAGCCGAGCCCCGTCGGGTTTCATGACTGACTGCAATCGTAAGCGAACAAATCATGGCACTTTAATGCGAGTCACATCGAGCTTAAGTAAGAATAGCCAAGGAATTTGGACTTCTTTGTCCGGTTATAAGATTGTAGCCGTACTCGTTTGCAAGTAATCGGCCCTTATAACTCATAGGCATCATGGCCGGGTCTTTGAGTTTGTAACTGTGCTATTCAAGCGACCAGCCCCCAAGACCTAGATATACGCATCATACTGAGAGTACATAACCTGATAATAACCATCTCTTTTCTTTATAACCATCTCTTTACTTGATATGAAAAATCTAGGTCAGCAAGCCGCCTCATTAAAAACCCGTCCAGTCCCCAAAGGTACCCTGGATAGGAAAAGAGTACGTCTGAAAACCTGCTGCCTATTACATCGTGCAATTCCGCTTGGCAATATAGTCTTTACTAAGTATAATATGGACGTAGCTGAGCCACGTTCCATGGTCTATCTCTTTCTTGCATAGATGAAGTGGTGTGTGCGGTATCGTTGACTGTAGCCGACTCTTCCCTTGCATCTATCAAGTAATATGATCCATTATGCAGATTCCGGCTTATGATAAATGGTCCTTCCCATGGTGGTGATAATTTGTGTTTTCCTTCGTTTGACTGTACCAGGCGCAGAACCAAGTCTCCTTCCTGGAATACCCGGGTTTTCACGCGCCGGCTATGATACCTCCGTAGATCTTGCTGATATATGGCTGACCTTTCCAGGGCTTGTTCTCTTTGCTCTTCTAACATATCTACGGCGTCCTGCCGGGTTTTTTCGTTCTCCACTTCGACGTAAGCTGATACTCGCGGTGAATCGTGAATAATGTCACTCGGTAACACTGCCTCCGCACCATAGACCATGAAGAAGGGTGTCATCTGAGTGGATCTGTTAGGTGTAGTGTTGATGCCCCAAACCACAGAAGGAAGTTCTTCGACCCATGCACCAGCAGCCCTGACACAGGGAACTCGCAATCGTGGTTTTAATCCGCGAAGCAATTCTTGGTTTGCCCTCTCCACTTGTCCATTGGCCTGCGGATGAGCCACCGATGCAACATCGAGCCGGATTCCATTGTTGCCACAGAACTTCTCCATCTCACCAAGGGACATGTTGGTTCCATTGTCGGTAATTATGCTGTGGGGATACCCGAACCGGTAGATAATCCTTTTCAGGAACTTGACTGCTGTAGCTGCTTCGCAATTAGTAACTGGCATAACCTCAACCCACTTGGTAAACTTATCAATAGCCACCAAAAGATGTGTCTTCTTGCATGGTGACATATGAAAGGGGCCAACCATGTCCATACCCCAGACAGCGAACGGCCAAGTTAACGGGATGGTCCGTAACTCCATAGCCGGCACATGGGTTTGACGAGCGTACCTTTGACATCCGTCACATCTTGCTACCAATCGTTCCGCATCTGCTAGAGCCGTGAGCCAGAAAAATCCGTGTCGATAAGCTTTGGCCACAAGAGACCTTGTGGATGCATGATGTCCACAGTCGCCTTCGTGGATTTCCTTGAGAATCTGTCGGCCTTCTTCTGGCGCTACGCAGCGCAAAAAGACTCCTGCTGCGCTTCTCTTGTATAATTCTCCATTGATGATAGAATATCCCTTTGCTCGCCTCAAAATTTGCCTTGCTAACACCTCCTGCTGTGGTAACTCGCCCCGCGACAGGTAGGCCAAAAACGGTTCTGTCCATTCGGGAAGAGTACGTACTGTAGCCACAAGTCCTGAATCCGGCTCTTGGTTTGCCAATTCCTCCTCTGACTCGGTTTTAACCGATGGTCGCCATAATTCATCCAGGAAAACGTTAGGTGGAACCGGCTCTCTGCGCGAGCCGAGTCTAGCGAGCGCGTCGGCTGCCTCGTTCTTTCTTCTGTCTATATGCTCCACCTCATACCCGGAAAAACATCCTGCAACCCTATCAACTTCCCTGCGGTATGCTGCCATAGTTGCGTCCTTTCTATCCCAAGTTCCTGACACCTGCTGTACCACAAGATCCGAATCTCCGAAACACCGTATCCTTTTGATGTTCATCTCCTTAGCTACCCTTAGGCCGTGTAATAGGGCCTCATACTCGGCCACGTTATTGGAACTGTCAAAGTGGATTTGTAGTACGTAACTTAGTTTATCTCCTTTGGGTGACGTTAGCACCACCACAGCTCCTGATCCCTCGTATTGCTTAGATCCATCGAAGTGCATGATCCATGACTCGGAATTTGGAACCGTTGTAGTCATGCCTGTATGTGTCCAGTCGTTAACGAAATCAATTAAAGCTTGAGATTTGATTGCTGACCTGGGTTCGTAGTTGATGTGATAATCCCCCATCTCTATCGCCCATTTGGCTATTCTTCCCGTCGCGTCCGAGTTTCTAATGATATCCGACATTGGTATTGAACTAACCACTGTTATGGGGTGTTCTTGGAAGTACGGCTTCAATTTCCGGCTAGCCATAAAGACCCCAAACACCAGCTTTTGCCAATGTGGATAGCGCTGCTTTGCTTCTGATAATACCTCGCTGACATAATAAACCGGCCTCTGGACCGGGTAACCTTTCCCGTCCTCTTTACGCTCCACAACAACTACTGCGCTGACGGCTCGGGGGCCAGCTGCCACGTACAGCAACATAGGCTCTTTAGGACCCGGCGCCGCTAGTACTGGTGGTTCGGATAACTGCTTCTTTAGTGCCTCGAATGCCTCATCCGCCTCTTGATCCCACACGAATTTGTCTGATTTCCGCAAGAGCCGGTACAAGGGTATTGCCTTTTCTCCGAGTCTGGATATGAATCGGCTCAAGGCTGCTAAGCAGCCCGTGAGCTTTTGAACATGCTTCAAATTTTCTGGTTTTTTCAGACCCTGGATAGCCTTGATTTTATCCGGGTTTGCCTCGATCCCCCTTTCGGAAACTATAAAGCCGAGTAATTTCCCGGCTGGAACTCCAAACACGCACTTTGTCGGGTTAAGCTTCATCTGGTACCTCCTCAAGTTTTTGAACGTCTCCTTTAGATCATCGATAAACGTCTCCGCCTTCCTGGTCTTGACGACCACATCATCCACATAGGCGTGGACGTTGCGTCCGATTTGGTCTTCGAAGCACTTTTGAATACATCGTTGGTAAGTTGCGCCGGCGTTCTTCAATCCAAACGTCATGGTTTTATAACAGAAAGCCCCAAAAGGGGTTATGAATGACGTTTTCTCCCAATCCTCCCTCTTAAGCTTAATCTGGTGATACCCGGAATATGCGTCCAGGAAGCATAATAAATCGCTTCCAGCTACTGCATCTATAATCTGATCTATCCTGGGTAGTGCGAACGGATCCTTTGGGCAATGTTTGTTGAGACTCGTAAAATCAATGCACATCCTCCATTCATTGGTCTTTTTCATCACTAGAACCGGGTTTGCCAGCCAATCCGGGTGAAATACTTCCATGATAAAGCCGGCTGCCAATAGCCGAGCGATCTCTTCGCCTATAGCCTTCCTTCTTTCCTCATTCATTTTCCTCAAGCCCTGCTTCACGGGCCTGGACTTGGGATCTACATGCAAACTGTGCTCGGCCAGCTCTGTAGGGATACCCGGCATATCGCTAGGTGTCCAGGCGAACACATCTGCATTTGAACGAATAAACTCCACGAGTGCTTCCTCCTGCTCTTTTCCCAAGTTAGACCCTATGGTAAACTGCTTAGTGGAATCGCCTTCAACAAAATCTATCTTCTTGGTGTCTTGTGCTGCCTTGAATTTTGCTCTCTCGTCCTCGGTACTCGGCTTGTTCAAGGCTGTTCTATCATCCGGGTTCACTTGAGACCGGTAATATTCGAGTTCTTCCTTTCTGCATGCTTGCTCAGCCATAACCGAATCTCCTTCGTCGCACTCGGCCGCTATATCCCGGTTCCCATGTATGGTGATGGTCCGTTTAGGACCCGGAATCTTTAGTTGCAAGTACACGTAGCACGGCCTAGCCATGAATTTGGCGTAAGCCGGTCTTCCAAACAGCGCGTGATAAGGACTGCGCAGTTTGACCACCTCGAACATGAGCCACTCAACTCGATAATTATCCGTTGATTCTCCAAAAGCAACCTCCAAGGTGATCTTTCCCTCGGGGCTCGCCGAGTGACCCGGTACGATCCCATGAAAGATTGTCGAACTTTTCTGCAACTGGGACTCTTTGAGACTCATCCGTAAGAAGGTCTCCCAATAAAGGATGTTGATGCTACTTCCACCGTCCATCAGGACCCTCTTCAGTTCGTAACCATTAACCTGTGGGGCAACCACCAACGCCAAGACTCCTGGACGCTCTACTTTTTCCGGATGATCTCTTCTACTCCACGTTATCTCTTGTTCTGCCCATCTAAGATATCCCGGCGCGGCCGATGAAATCGAGTTCGCCGCTTGCTTTGACGTCTCCTTGTTCCTGCTAGAAGTTCCTGTAGTATGCACGTGATATTGTCCTTTTAAATTAGTCGTTCGTACCGTACCGACGAAGATGTTGATCCGGCCGATCGTCACGACGGATCCGGATTCGAGGTGATCCGACTCTGGCCCCCAGCCGGAATCGTCCACCATCTTTTTTCCTCTGCGGTCGATGTAGATTTCACCGACGACGAGATTCTCCATATTCTTCCGAGCTTCTCCCGTGATGTAAACACCTTTGGACGCAGGCCCCACGGTGGGCGCCAACTGTCGTGGGATAATCACGGCAGATGTTACCGGGGGTAACTGATCTTGGGGCAAGACGACACATGTATTTGGGAGAGGGTTTAGCTCAGAGGAAAACATGGTGCAATTCGATCTGGTAGCCGGCAATCAAAGTCGCCGAGTCTCCGATCTTGATATAACAACTCAACTCTGGATTACACTAGATGCTCGATACCAAGCGCTATTGCTAGGGTTCTAAGATCTCTTGTCTAAAACTAGACCTGGGGGTCGGTTTATAAAGTACCCGTACCCCCTGGCTTATTCCCCAAGGTGTACCCTGAATCCTACCCGGACACGGCGCACAAACCCTAGCTTTCCTTTACAATAACCCACAACCCGGGTTGCTGGGCCTACAAACTTGGGCCTCTACAAGCTTCCTTATCCTTAGCCGGATCCTGCGCACCGTCCTTTGGGCCGGGTTACTCCTTGGAGTTTGGCCTACCGGGTTATCATCCCCCCGTCAGCTCTTCTACCGGATCCACCGTCCCGACCGATTCTTCTCCATCTGACTATACGCAGGTCGCTTCTCCTGACACAGAATAAATCCAAAATCATCAGGGATTGAACCGGACGTACGTACCATGCCGATGAAGACGTTGACCCGGCCGATTGTGATGACAGATCCGGATTCGAGCAGATCCGACTCTGGCCCCCAGCCAAAATCATCCACCATCTTCTCTCCTTCGGGGTTGGTGTAGATCTCGCCAACGACAAGGTTCTTCATGTTCTCCCGAGCTTCTCCCGTGATGTAAACACCCTTGGACGTAGGCCCCACGGTGGGCGCCAACTGTCATGGGATAATCACGGCAGACGTTACCAGGGGTAACTTATCTTGGGGTAAATCGACTCTGGTGTTTGGGAGAGGGTTTTGCTCAGGGGAAATCATGGTGATGAAACGATCTGGTAGCCGGCAATCAAGTCGCCAAGTCTTCGATCTAGATCTTATTATCTCAACTCTGGTATTACAAAGGATACTCGAATAGCTAGTGAATCTCGTGTGTCTCGTGTCTAATCTAACCCTAGGGGCCGGCTTATATAACATCCGGACCCCCTGGCTTACTATCCAAGGCATACCCGGAGTCCTACCCGGACACTGCTTACAAACGCTAAGCTTCCTTATCGGAACCCACAATCCGGGTTACGAGGCCTACACTCTTGGGCCTTCTAGAAACTCCTTAAACCGGGTCTTGCGCAGCTCCCTTTGGGCCGAATTACACCTTGACGTTAGCCTACCGGGTTATCATCCCTCCATCAGGTATAGGGGAGCTCAGTGGCGAAAGGGACTTGGGTATTGTGGCTTATATCCACGAGTATGATTGCAAGGGAAAGTGTGGGATCGGTTTGATGCCAAGGGTTGGCATGGGGGTGTCCAGAGGGTGTTTTTGGTCATTGCATGACATGGAATGTTGCCAAGGGCCAAGACAAGCAAGGGGGCAAGTAAAAAGTGACCTTTGGAGTGGAGAAGAGGGAAAGGGAAAGATCACAAGGACCAAGGTATGTGACCCATACCTTGCCACATCATCATTGTCCCCTCTCTTCTCTCACTTGCTATCTTTCTCGCCAAGCCTACTAGAGGTTAAGAAAATGATCCTAGGTGGAGTGTATTCTATGGTAAACACACTAGGAAAAGTCTCACTTCAAAACTTGCAAGAAAAAGCAAAGAAAACATTTGTCCAAAAGTGTATCTGTCACTGTTGCAAAAATTCAGAAAATTTAGTTAACACTTAGCAATTTTTCTAAGTGTTGGAAAACAGAAAAATGAGCAAAAAGTTTGGAATGTTTTCAGAGACCAAATGGATTCCAATTTTTGTTATCCAAGTTGGAACTTGTTAAACATGTTTTAAACTTTCGTAAACATCCTTTGGAAACAAAATTGGAATAGTTGAAGGCTATGAAAACATAGTGGAAAAAGGTGTACTATCTATTTTTCTCTGTTTTCTAAAAATGCAACTTTCTGCCTTATTTTTCTTCCTTGAAAACAACAAGCACAAGATCATTTTTAATGTTCCAAAAATCAAACCAAGCTTATGTATTTGTAGTCCATATATCAAGGAACAAATAAAAGTCAGGAAAACATAAAATAAAATTTTATAGCATAGTGAAAACAAAGGTGGAAAACAAGTACTTGGCTATATTTTCAGGGAATAGTTTCTATAGAAAACTGAAAAGAAAACTTCCATAAATCATTTTGAAATTTTGTTTTCTTGGACCCAAAAAAGCTAAAATTTTATTTACAGATGCAATCAAGAATGATCCAAGTCTTGGAATAAAAATCACTCAAGTAACATCAGGGAAAACATCAGGAAAATTTATTTTCAGCAAACATTTGATATTGGTTTTATAAAGAAACAAAAATTCCATTGCAAATATGATTAAGATCATACACACATGGTGGTTCAAACAAACATGTGGTTAAAAAAAATTGTTGGCCCAAATTTGTCTTCTTGAACCACAATATAAGAATCCAAAAACTGGGGTGTGACAGACCTTCCCCCCTTAAAAGAATCTCGTCCCGATATTCGCAGGCAAGCGAAAAGAGGGTGTGGTAAAAAAATGTTAAATCATTTGTTTACAAAAACAAGTGCTGGTGGTTGTTAACATTAAGCCCATGTGCTTCCCCCCTTTGATTAATCTTACCAAAATCCACCAGTAGGTTAGTTTTTTTTCATAGGTCTGGGTGCCATGTTCTAAACCTCGAACTTATTGTTCCACATAACCAATATATCAAACCATAGGTTGTCCTTTAGACATAGGTATACTAGTCTCCAATCTCATAAGATTATCATACCACTATCAACTCCGTTGGGCATAAACTCTCTCATCCTAGTATAGATCAATCAATCGAGCATCCACCAACATCTCTTAAACATGAGCTTTCCATTGCTCATTTACTAAAATCCGGGAAATCCACTATCTCCTCTTAATCTAATATACTCCTAGAAAATCAAGTCTCAAATCATTTGTCTCCCTCAAGTTATTTCATCATGATCATCTTGCTAAAGCTAAACCATCAAATTCAACAAGTATATACCCACTCTGTACTACTTCTATAAATCATTTCAAACTCTCCAAACTCCTATTTCATGATCAAGATTTAAATCATTTCCCCAAAACAATTTCTATGGAGCGTGACAAGCTCCGAGAATATAATACCAAGAATAATCATCTACTATCTCCAAGCCACATTGATTTTCCTAAAATCCAAGAATCATTCCTTTATGTCCACCAATTACTCCCTATATCCATTCCAATATTTCTCCAATCCATCTTCTATCAAAATTGAATATCTACCCCAATCCAACATGATCTTTCTACTACAATCAATACTTCCGCTAAAATCCAGTATAAGAAACACCTATGCAAACCATTATCATCATCATTCCAATATAAAAAATTATTATTAACATCCTATTCCTAATCAATCCAATTCTTCATCACTAAACAAGTGTTTTCCTAAGAATCCAATAGTGTCCACCGATCTTTCTAAGCCTCAAATCACTACGTCAGAGCTACAAATCTTAGTTCCTGATAACTTCCAAAGTTTTGGGGTCCACAACTGGTTAGCCCCAGATATACTATAATTCAACTCAAATGATTCTCATATGATCCTAAACCTTTCACTCCTAAGCTAAACCTCAAATGAGTCTCCACAATCTCATTTCCTAAAATCTGTTTCCTCCAAAATATATATACGAAAGATCTTTTTGACTAGTAAAATCATAGCTCACAAATCCAATATTCCTTTCAACCTTCATCTTTCTTTCAAACAGCTATAGAACATCCTAAGGCACCTTTCTCTTTGATTTTGAAAATTTTGTTAGAATTTTTTTAAAACTGATGTTAGGTGTTAAGCTGATGTTAGATAAATTTACGTTAGTAATGTAAATTTTAAAGATACTATTTCTAGTCCGACGTGACACTACTAGTGTTCCATTTACGTCGGATTTCTCAGGGTACAAAGTCAAACATAACTATAGGGGTCACAGGTTTGGTTCAAAAACGTACCGTTAACTATGGCATGAGTCGTAGGTGCTTCTGCAACATCATCTTGGTCTCGAGGTCCACTCATCAAACACTTGTGCTTCTTCTGGTTTGGACCCTGGGTCTCTTGGGCTTCATCAGGATGACCTAGATCATAGTTCCTCCGAGGGCAATCACGAGCGAAATGTCTGTCCTTCCCACAAATAAAGCAACCTGTGGTTTCAGGCCTGACATTCACACGCTTCCTTTGAGGTTGTGGCATTGCAGGCAAAGTGATGCGAGTCTCATATGAACTAGGCTCTCATGGTGTCACCATCTTCCTTTTGCGACTCTCTCCAGCAAGCAGGCGCTGGTATGCTCTCATAAGGATAGCAGTATTCTCAGCATTGGTGGTGACAAGATGACAAGCTGAGTCAACTGCTCCAGGGAAGCATTGGTGGCTATGTGATCTGCACGAGTGGCTTCACGTTCTTCCATGATCAGGGCAAACAGTTGGGCAACTGTCGGCTCCGATGGTGGAGGTAAATCGCTGGCCATGCTGAAGAAAAGAGTGGTATAAGGCGTGAGTAGACAAAAAGGTAGTTTTTGTTTTGAAAGACTTGTGAAACAAACCGGCTCATAACGGAGATGAGAACTGTTGAAAACACAACAACAGACAAGCATCTAAGAAGCAAAACACAATCAC
The DNA here is from genome assembly GCA_028641055.1 of Alopecurus myosuroides. Classification (NCBI taxonomy): domain Eukaryota; kingdom Viridiplantae; phylum Streptophyta; class Magnoliopsida; order Poales; family Poaceae; genus Alopecurus; species Alopecurus myosuroides. The sequence goes on along the minus strand of CM054059.1, from coordinate 411,739,970 downwards.
AAACACAGACTAGCACACACATGAAACAGAGTCTCAACAAGCATAACATAAAATTTAAGGTTCACATGGCGAAAGCATAAGGCTTAAAACACTTCTAGCACACACACAGCTCTTAGCAGAGTTCACACAACACAAACACAAACAAGCGTCTAGGGTGGGAGCAACACAACTCCTAATGTCCTACGGCAAATCCTAAGTGCTTGAGGAAGCGCGTAACTGTTCCTCCAACTCTTCAAATCTGGTCTTGCTGGTTGCAAGCTGAAATTGAAGGTCTCTCACTTGTGCATGATGCTGGGAGTCAACGTACTTTATGGTTTTATTTAGTACTTTGAGACGACGCTCTGTAGCAGATGAAACACTCATGTCTTTCTCCAGCTGGTCTATCTCCCTGCCTCGGAGGTCGAAATCTCCTCTAAGCTTATCAAGGGAGAACTGAGTGTTGTACATCTGTCCCTCCATGTGCTGGAAATGACGAGCAAAGACAAATTCTCCAGTGACCTCTAACGGTTTGTCATCCTCGTCGCGCCTCCCATAATATCTATAGGGGGTGCCTTCAAACTTGCGGCGAAAGAAGTTCGCGAGCTTGGCAATGGTCAGCTGCATCACTCTAAGGATACTGTCGTGGGATAATCACGACAGACGTTACCGGGGGTAACTTGTCTTGGGGCGAATCGACTCGAGTGTTTGGGAGAGGGTTTAGCTCAAAGGAAACCATGGTGATATGCGATCTGGTAGCCGGCAATCAAGTCGCCGAGTCTATGATCTGATATATTAGCTCGACACTGGTGTTACAATAGATACTCGAAATCTCTCGATCTGGCGATCGTATTCTCGCTCACGTAAAAGCTCGTCTAACCCTAACCTAGGGACCGGCTTATATAACATCCGGACCCCCTGGCTTACTTTCCAAGGCGTACTCTGAATCCTACCCGGACACTGCTTACAAACCCTAAACTTCCTTACCGGAATCCACAATCCGGGTTACGAGGCCTTCGTTCCTGGGCCTTCTAGAAGCTACTTTATCCTAAGACGGGTCTTGCGCAGCGTCCTTTGGGCCGAGTTACTCCTTGGCGTTAGCCTACCGGGTTATCATCCCTCCATCAGTAGTCCCCAGAATAGCTTGGGCTTCACGGGATCCTCCTTGAAGCGCACACTATTCCCTGCAAAAATAACAAACATACAAGTTCATAGAGGCCGGATTAGATTGCTTTGATAAACAGCTAGGCCTAACTCCATGGTGGCCATATAGTAACTCGGCTTTCTCTAAGTCCATTGTTTACTTTTCCGGGTCAATGCCCCGATGAGAATGTCAAAGATCCGGCTTACTTCACTTGATAATTGACCCTGACATCGCGGAAAGATTTCCTTCTCATCTTGTCCGGATATCGCTCTCGGGCACTTAACGCATATCCCCAAAATCTCGGACGGGTATCCCTTATCCCGAAAATTTTGGTTCCCGCACGTTGGCCTAGGTTTTCCCACCTGTACCTATAAATAGGTACCCTAGGGGGTAACCTAACCCCAACGGTCATTCCTTCCATCTTCTTCCTCCTTACCAGCTCTCTCTCACTCGCGCTTGCGCAACATCGCCACGGAGACCTCGAGCTCACCGCTGGAGCAAAGCCGCCGTCGGTTGCGTTCGTCCACGATCCGATCCGCGCCGCCGCCAAGCTCCGCCGCCGCGCCCCCGATCTGTCCGCCGGGAATCGCACGCGGGCACCACGACTGCGCCATCTGTCGCCGTCGCACCCTCCTTCAAACCGCGCCGGTAAGATTCCTACTCCCCTTGATTCAATGGGTAATTTCTCCGTTTGGACCTAGATTGGATCTTGGTCTTCCGCGGGCCATTTCCCGTTCCGCGCCGGATTAGATCGTATGTACTCGTACTAGCATGTCCAAATGCATAATAGATGACCACGCACCATTCCCCTACCGCTTGTAATCATCAATTTCACGACGAAATCGACAACAAAATTTCCAATCCAGGTGTAGTTCATCCAGACTTTCCGCGGCTGCCATTGATACCCGGAAAATCCTCCTCTCCCGGCTCTTCTATTTGCACTAGATATATTAGCAATCAATCGCTGTCCTCAAATGCTCGCCAACACGTAGATACTCCATAGTTTCTGTACTGATACTCGATACCCGGATAATTCGTAGTCTTCGTTCCGCTTGCCAATACTCGGAAAATTCATAACTTCCGAGTCTCATACTCTATGTCTCTTTGTCTTGTACTTTTGCAGACTGAACCAATGGCCCCCAAGACCCAGGGGAAGCAGACGGCCAAGCCAAGGATGACCCAATCAATATCCGCCAACTGGGCGCGATCTTCTGTGACGAAGGCCAAGCTGGAGGAGCTGGCCGAGTTAGGTGTCCTTCCCCCTCAGGAGGAAATCCACTGGAGTGTGCCGAGCGACGAGACCCGGCCCACGCCTAACCCGGACGAGGTAATTTGCTTCGTCGAACATGTGATCCGGGGGTTTCGCCCCCCGGGTCATTCTTTCTTTCGTGAAGTCCTCCGCCACTATGGCCTCCGGGTGTTTGACATAGGGCCTAACTCTATGTTGAACATTACCCATTTCATTGTCCTCTGTGAGTCTTATTTGTGCATTCCGCCGAATTTGGCTCTTTTCATAGAACTCTTCCAATGCAAACCGTGCCGCGAAAGCGGTGAAGGAGCGCTCTTAGCTTGCGGCGGGGTTTCTATTCAGCGCCGCAAGAACTCTCCCATGCCGACTCTCACTCTCAATTCCCATGTCAAGCATTGGCAACTTTCTTTTTTCTACTGCCGAGACACCTCCCCACCCGGCGAGAGGAAATTGCCGGGTTATTCGGAGGGTCTCCTAGATCTCTCCGATGACTTCAATGCTTTCCCCTCTGAGTCGTATAGGGAAGCGATCCAGCCCCTCCTCTCAAAAATAGCCGTCCTCTCTGCCCAAGGTCTCCTTGGGCTCAATTTGGTTAAGACGTGGGTGGACTTCCGGATCCAGCCCAACTCCATTCGCACCAAGCTGATGTGCGACTACTCGGGGCACGTCACGGACGCGCTCCGATATTCCTCTAAGAATTATCCAGCTGGCGATACCGACAAGACCATCAAGAGTTTCTTGACGGAAAAGTTGGAGGTGATCAAGAACATCGCCGGGTTAGCGCCGTTTACCCGGGATAACCCGGCTCCAGCGGTAAAGCCCGATACTTATACACTTGTCCTCATACTTTGACTTGATACAAACACTAATCCTCATTTTTATGCTTTTATCTCAGGCCGACAACGTCTTTTGGAATGTTGAGACCTCCCCTTCCTCCGGAGACCCGGAAGAAGATGAAGAGCCGGCTGACAACGATGAAGGTATTATCCGGGTATTCGATCGACTCCACATACCATTCCTCTTTCACATATCTCACTTTTTTCTGAATTTACATTCCCGGCTTTCAGGGTTGGAGGACAAAGATGACCAGGAGGACACGGAGGCCACCGAGTCCGATAAGAGCGAAGCTGAACAAGATGTGACGGTTGGGGCCAAGAGGAAAGCCAGAGGGGTAGTATCCAAGGTTCCCTACTCCTTCATGTCCTCCGAACCCTACTCTTTCGCTAGCATGTGTAAACTTAACCAACAACTATCCAACTCATCACACTTGAAGATCCCTCTTCCGGCCAAGCGCAGGGTGACCCGGAGTTCCCCGGGTGACGATCCCCTCAACCCGGGCATCTCCACATCACCAGTTCGCCGTGCCGGTTCTCCTCCACCTCAGCCTTCCCACTCACCTCAACGCCATCCCTCCCCTAACCATCCGTTAGCCGGACGGCTCCGGGTCCCTCTATCGGGTCCTGTGACAGCTTCATCCACGTCCAGCAGCTCGCTTCCGGCAGATTTCATGGTGAATGCCGGGTAAGTCATATTTTTGGCTAAGCAATACTCTAGTCCCTTTGATAATCTTTAATTTTTGTTGCTGATCTCTTTTCTTTCCTCAGGGCCCAGGTCACGCTCAGCGACCCGGACGTCATGGATACGGACAACCGGGAGACGGAGGAGCCGACTGACGATATCGACGCCGCGACTGGCGGTGGTGCTGAAAACAACCAGGAGCAAGACCCCTTGGCCGACCCGGCTCGGCAGGAAGCCGGGTCTCCCAAGCCCTCTGAAGAGGCTGAGGATGACGAGGTCGAGGCCCTGGACACGAAGATGGGCTCTCCTAATCCGGACACTCAGACGGTCCGGGTCTCGACCCCAAAGGCGGAGAAGGTTCGCCCACCGAGTGATCAAGCTGCCGGCTCTTCCGGAGTCAGGCCCGAAGACATGACTTTCTCCCAGATGCTTGAGGCCCTGCACACCTTGAGGGCCGATGAAGAAAATATCCTGGAGGCTTTGATAGCCAAACATGAGGTAAATCCGGGTAACATTATCTGTATCTTTGTCCAGTCCCCAAGTTCCGAGTGAACTTATTGATAATTTGCTTGGAACTTCTGAGTATATCCGACTAATTCTTCCTTTTGTCTCAACGCAGGCCTTCGTGACCCAGTCTGAGAAAGCACTGGCGAAGGCCACCAAGCTAGCTGAGAAGGAGGCGGCTCTGCGTGAGTCAGCTGAAGCTGAAGCTAGGAGGAGCGGGAAGATCACAAGGAAATATAGGAGGAGGGCTCATGCGGCAGAAGATGAACTGACCAAGCTGTCCGTCCAAATCGCCGACACATATCGTGCTTTGACGGGTACGATTCCTAACTTTATAATTATAACCCGGATTCTCATTCTGATAAATAGTCAGATTTTCTTACCCGCTGCTTTTTCTTATTCTTTGCAGGTCCGGATTGTAACATCCCAAGTATGAAAAAATAGCCATTAGAATGTTTGCTCTCTGTTATTTTATGTTTTGCATCATGACATCATGTTGATTGCATTTGTTTTGCTTGTTTTTCATTTGTTTTCCAACTGTTTTCATTTGTTTTCCTTTGTTTTCTATTTGAATTTCAAACCAAATTTCAAACCTTTTGTTTTCATCCTTGTGATGTTACAATTTCCAAATGATATTTCAAATAAAAACAATCAATTGTTTCTATAAAAGTTGTGATTCCAAACTGTTGTTTGTTTCTATCAAAAATTCATTCAACACCAAACCCCTTTCAAATTCAATTAATTTCCAAAACAACAACCATGTTGAAAGTTATGAAAATTGCAAAACAAATCAATCATTTGTTTCCAATTAAACCATAAGGTTCACACTATTAAAATTATGGCTTTTAATAATCTAATTAATCCAAACTTAATTCAATTGTTATTTCAAATTCAAATAAAAAACATTCAAACAGTACCCAATTTCAACTTATGAAAACCAACAAAATAACCCTAATTATTTGTTCCATTTAACCAATAGGGTTCACCCTACTAAAAATATTGTTTTCACCTATAATCATTTAATTATCAAATTCATTTAAATTTAAACCAAATTGTAAAACAGCAAAACAACTTGAACTTTTTGTAAAACTAAAGTGGGCTTTTGGTTGCTGTTGCAATTACTATCTCACACCAATTTTCTAAGATTTTTACTAACTCCAAACTCACCTTTTTCTTCCTTTTCAAATCAGCAAAAAAAATAATAACAAAACAATTATTAAAACTAACAAGAGGAGAGAGAGAGGAGCACACCTAAGCCCACCCCAAACCAGCCCACCTATTTTCCCCCTCAGGCCCGATACCCCTTGGGGTCGTCTTCTTCCTCGTACGGACTCCATCTGGAGCTTCCACGTATACAGAGAATGGAGGAACGGTTGATGCTCCTCCCCCTCCCCCTATATCTAACCCTAGGGTTCCCCTAGCCCCTGCCTAGCCATCTTCTCCCTCCTAGCCGCCTCCATCCTCCCTCTCCTTTCCACCTCCCCTCCATCTCTCTTCTCCCTGCTCCCTGCACAATCTCTGTTTTTGTCTGAACCTGTACCGAGCCCCATTCCCTCCGGTGATCGTCGGAGCTCCGGGCTCCCTCCGGCCCGGGCGACCGCGGGAATGGAACCCCACGGCCGCCCTCTTCCTCCTCCCCCCCTCGGCACGGGCCGGGAGGGGCTGTGCCGCCGCCGCCGTCCATCACAAGTCGCCGGCCACCTCCTGTTCGAGCACGTCGACTGCGCCTCTTCCCCTCGCTGTGAGCGCTCCTTCCCCTCTCGTTTCCCTCTCCCCTCGCTTCCCCTTCCTCCCTCGCCCTCCGACCGCAGCACCGCACCCACGGCACCCCCCCGGCCACCGCGAGTCCACGCAGCAGCAGCAGCCGATCGCTGCCATCGCTGCCCTCTTCCCTGCCGCGTGCGCTCGTCAGTTACAGATTCAGAAAAAGAAACCCGCAAACCACACCTTATCCACCCCGACGCCCCTCTACTGTCAACACAGCAGCACACCACCCCACTGGTCAACACCCCTTGCGCTTAACCCACAGGTCCTGGGTTCGATCCCCCTAACCCCACCTTTTTCTTTCCGTTTTTCTTTTTCTGTCAGAATTTCAGCAACTCAGATCTGAACCATTACTTCTAAATTCCATATAAAATTGAATATCACTCCAATTTGAATGATTCAAAATCCTGTGGTTTCATAATTTTGTGCTCCTTCTAGTAATGTCAAGTTTGCAACATGTTTCTGTAACAATTTTTGCACTAAATAATTAATTACTGAAAATGCAATAAAATTTGGAAACTTTGGAATTTCATAACTTTAGTTCTACTCATCCAATTTAATCAAACTTGGGCTCTCAAAATTTGTCTTAACAAACTCTACACATTGGTATTTTATTTGGACACAATTGAATTAATTTTGAGCATGTTTCCCTCTGTTTACTAAAAATGGCAGAATAAGAATGATTATGGAAAATTGCATAATAAATTCAATAATCACCCAAAAATTATGGTTGATAGCTCTAAATGTTCAATGAAACATTTGATACATGTTTTCAACCTTTTCAATGAAATTTGTTTACTGTTTTGAATATTTTAAATTGGTGCAATATTTAAAAACTTGCTTAATTCACTTAAACTTGCAAAATTCAAAACTTGGGCATAAAAATTCCAAATTCCACAAACTAAATATGTTTTCCAATCAACTTTTCATGTACTTTCCAAATATCAATTTTGTTTGCTATTTTGAATAATTTAAATTTGCTGAAAACAAATGTTTCTTATTTAATGCATTTAAAATTGCCAAAATAATAACTTGCTCATTTTAAATCCAATTTCAACAAATGAAATATGTTTTCCATGCAAAATTAAACCACCTTTTCAAATATAAAATTTGTTTCATGTTTTGAATAATTAAAATTGGTTAAATGATTTAAAAATTCATAACTTGATCAACTTAAATTCTTTTGGGGACATATAAAATATGTTTTGAAACCATCAAAGTATAAACTTTTCAAATATGAGTTTGGTTTAATGTTTTGAACAAATAAAAACTCAAATAAGTTCATGTTTGAATTAAATTCATTTAATTCTTGCTTACACTTGTTTAATTAATAAATAATTTATTTGAAATCCTTTTCCAACAAGTGAAACATGTAATCCACCAAAAATCTTGTGTTCTTTTCAAATATGACCTTTGTTATCTATTTTGAACAATTTAAAGTGGTGAAAACAACAAATGCTTGTGTGGCACCTTGAAGTAACCAAAATTTCTTAACTTAATAACTAAAATTCCAAAATTGGTTAACCCTATTTCCAATTGGCTCTAATGTTGTTATTTTGTTGTTTTCTTCATCCATGCATCATGCTAAACCACTTTCAACTGGTGATTAGTTATAAAACAATTGTTCCAACCCTAATTCATGGGCTTTCCATATGCAATCCAAATTGCATGAGGGTCCATTTAATCATGTTGTTACCATGTCAACTAGTTTATTTTTGGATGCATCAATTAAATGGTCATGTGTCGCACCCTGATTTCTAGGGGATACTCACCGTACGAACTGGATAGCAGGTGCTTGGATTATGGGGCATAACTGCTCCCACGTCCCAGCTTCCTGGTAGGCCTGCGCTTATGCGCGACAACACAAGCCCTGCTATTCCATCGTCGATGTAAACTATCCACTAGAGATCAAAGGCACTTCCGTCGACGTACTTCAACCATACACACATGGTACGTCAACGGCGTTTAACAAGTGATATCACAACAGATCTCTACGACACAAAAGATTGAAATAAATTGCAAATGGCTCTCATTAGAGCAGAGATAGCAAATACAATCATTCAGAGGGCACATGCCCCAACAATACATCGTTACAATACAGCGGAAGCATTCAACATGTCTGAGTACAGACAAGAACCAAATAGGCCTAAGAGGCCGGAAACGAAAAGACGGAGCCCATCCACGAAGTCTCGGATCCTGCCCGGTTCCGCTATCTACTCGTCAGCAGTCTCGTCGTCATACTCCACGTAGTAGCCACCATGTAGATCCTCGGAAACGTCGTCTGCGTAAACCACAGCCCCAAAGGGGTCAGTACATAAACGTACTGGCAAGCAAGACTCACAGTTCACCAAAGTGTAACCCGTCAACACCAAGCACAGATGCCTTGGGTTCAACGGAAGGAAGGGGATATAAAAGATGCTGCAACTGGCGGCGCTAACCAACTACAGAGATTCTACCACTTCCGGCTAACAGAAAGGAGATAAGATCGAGGATTGTAACCAACTGAAAGATAACTTCAAACAAACCCATCCTGGATCTCGCCCCTTATCCAAAGAAGCAATCCGAGGATAACTCACAAGGTTGTAATAGTGATGGTTCAAATTATTGTGTCAATAAGCCTATTACTAGTCAAATTATTAATCATGGGGTGTAACATGTTTGATCATTATGTTTAAGTTGTCCTGAGTACTTGTTAGCCAGTACTTTCACCAAGTAATCCATAACCGCGGAAAACACGGCTTCTCGAGAAGATTATCCCTGCAGGGTTGCACCAATTTGGCCGTACACTCATGAATATCCCGCCAGATGGGAGATCACCCCACCAAGCGGGGCACTCAACACAACCAACCATTCTTCGCATCAAGCCCAAAGAACCTTGGGCGCACGGCTAATCGAGCCCAGAAGAAAATGGACCCTCATAGCACTCTAAGAACGTGTCCCCCTATATGCCGACTACGAAAGTTCCACCCTGGCCTGGGCTCGCAAAAACATGCATGCGGCAAATAGAACACACGAACTAAATGAGGCGATTTGGACGAGATGCGGATCAGGTCAAGTTGAGGGGGGCGCCCATACTCGCTTCCCAAATGCGGGTAGTGCGCTCATCATGGATCAGTAGACAAGACCCTTTTCCTATTAGGGTCGACACTAGCAGGCTTCAAAACCTCTCATGGGCCTCCTGCCGGTGCCTTATCATCAAATTTATTATTAATAGTAACATTAGCATGATTGATTGATTAAACATCGAGCCCCGCAACGTAATAGAAGTAGTAACAGTAAGTAACGGGTAACAGACTCGAGCAAAAGCAACCTAAGCATGCTAGTAAGACACTGGCTCAAACAATGGGTTGTAGGAAGGGAGATGAGGCAATATCAAGGTTAAGGGATTCATGTGATGGGTTCGTAACAGAATCAACTACTACTAAGGCTAGCAGAAAAGAACAACGGAAAGTATCGGTAATCAATGTTGAAAGGAACACAGTGGTTCATGTGAGTGATAACTTGCCTGCAAAACCCAGTAGCCTGGTACTGAGCTAAAATCCTTAGAAGGGGTGTCGTAAGTATCGTCGGTCTCAACGTCGTCGTGTATCCGAGAAGAAGCAAACAAACAATGCAGAAAGATAAACAATCAATAACATGGCATAGTGCACAAACAATGGGATGATGCATGTCATGTTAATAGATGCATCAGAATAAACTACTTGACAAGATAACACAATTTAATTGGACCCATATGCAATGTGAATTGCATATGGATGCAAGTGGTTAAGGTGGAAGCAATGATCTACATTTGATTAACAAGTGTAAGTGGTTAAACATGATGCATGCATGATGATAACAAGAAGTAAACAAGATTAGATGCAATTGGAAAAGGAGTAAAACAAGTGTGGGATTTTATTTGTCATGTTAGGAATTTTTGGTTCCTTATTGATGTCACACAAGTAATTGTTGTTTTCAACAAGTTAAATTGTTCAAAATAGATAACAAAGTTCATATTTGAAAAGAAAACAAGATTTTAGTTGGAATACATGTTTCACTTGTTGAAAAAGGATTTCAAAAATTTGATATTTAAAATGCTGTTGCATTTGAAACCAAAATGGGTGAATTTTAGATATTAATAACCCTTATTTAAACAACACTTTTAATAGGGTTATCCCTAAGTTTTTAAAGTGATTTAAGAAGTACAATTGTGTGGTGAAATTTATGGTTTCAAAATAGTACTGATTTGAAACTTGGTTTGAATTTAAAAGATGATTTAGGAATTATTGATTGAATTAATTGATTGATTAATGGTTTGAGTAAACCAACAAATTAAGGAGTTATCAACATGGAATAAAATGGAACAATTTGGTTGTTTTCACTTGTTATTTTTATTCCAAAAGTTGTAACAGAACAAGTATGAAAACATTGTTTGAGTAAGGTTTGAATTTGAGTTGTGAAAACAGTGGAAAACAAATGCAAACAACATGATGACATGATGCACAACTTTAATAAACAAGAAATCAATCATTCTAAATGGTAGGTTTTCATACTTGGGCTGTTACAAAACGCCCCCCCTTGAAGGAATCGCGCCCCGAGATTCCTACTGAGAAAAGAAAAGGTCAGGATACTTCTTGGGGAGATCCTCTTGAACTGTGACACGTGAAACACATCGTGCACAGTGGATAGACGTCAGGGAATTTGGAAACCACCGGAACATTTTTAAGTAAAAGGGAGAGGTTTTGTATGGAGGGTGTATAGCTGGATGGAACTTGATTCATTTGGAGAATAGATTATCTGGCTAGAATGGTGGAACAGAGTTATTGACATCAATGCAACACCAAGAATAACATCAATGTCAGAATCATCAATATGAGAGTAACGAGGAATATGTGGCCTCCCATTATAATTGGATTGTTCTTACTTATCTTGGAAGTCAACATTTGATATCCCGGGGAGTGAACAGAGTTTTGATTGCTTAGTGGAACCAGAATTGGGTTGTATGTTGTTGAAAAGATTGTTGACACAAAGGAATGTGATGCTCCGGTATCAAATAACACTTTAACTGGATAAGAGTTTACGAGGAAGTTTTGATTAGACGCCGGTAGAAGATTTGAAGTGGAAAACAACAACAAGATTTCAACGGACGAAAAGGATGTTGAGAAGAACAGGATAATGAAGCAACTCCGGAAAAACGAGAACAAAACTCCTGAGGTACTACAGAAAACCCATCCGGGCTTCTAAAGGATCAATATCTACTGCTTAAGGAATAGAGGATCTGCTTCCGGGGCTTACACGCCTCCGTTCTCAATCATGAGTAGGCAACATGATAAATCATGTCACAACCACCTCCATTCCTATGGTCTAGTAGATATAACCATCCTAGAGAAACCAGAATTCGTGAAATCCTAACTTGAAAGTTTAGATGAGAAGGGAAAATCAACGTTGCACTTCCTTACCAGAAAAAGGGAGGGAGGGTGGGGAAAAGAAGAAAAAGAACAGAATTCCTACTCTCACGTTTTATTTTTCCTATATAGCTACAAAATAGTTTTCTAGACTCAACTGCGACCAGTAAAAAGGGATCCTACAGGCAGACAGGCTCTGATACCATTTGTCGCACCCTGATTTCTAGGGGATACTCACCGTACGAACTGGATAGCAGGTGCTTGGATTATGGGGCATAACTGCTCCCACGTCCCAGCTTCCTGGTAGGCCTGTGCTTATGCGCGACAACACAAGCCCTGCTATTCCATCGTCGATGTAAACTATCCACTAGAGATCAAAGGCACTTCCGTCGACGTACTTCAACCATACACACATGGTACGTCAACGGCGTTTAACAAGTGATATCACAACAGATCTCTACGACACAAAAGATTGAAATAAATTGCAAATGGCTCTCATTAGAGCAGAGATAGCAAATACAATCATTCAGAGGGCACATGCCCCAACAATACATCGTTACAATACAGCGGAAGCATTCAACATGTCTGAGTACAGACAAGAACCAAATAGGCCTAAGAGGCCGGAAACGAAAAGACGGAGCCCATCCACGAAGTCTCGGATCCTGCCCGGGTCCGCTATCTACTCGTCAGCAGTCTCGTCGTCATACTCCACGTAGTAGCCACCATGTAGATCCTCGGAAACGTCGTCTGCGTAAACCACAGCCCCAAAGGGGTCAGTACATAAACGTACTGGCAAGCAAGACTCACAGTTCACCAAAGTGTAACCCGTCAACACCAAGCACAGATGCCTTGGGTTCAACGGAAGGAAGGGGATATAAAAGATGCTGCAACTGGCGGCGCTAACCAACTACAGAGATTCTACCACTTCCGGCTAACAGAAAGGAGATAAGATCGAGGATTGTAACCAACTGAAAGATAACTTCAAACAAACCCATCCTGGATCTCGCCCCTTATCCAAAGAAGCAATCCGAGGATAACTCACACAGTTGTAATAGTGATGGTTCAAATTATTGTGTCAATAAGCCTATTACTAGTCAAATTATTAATCATGGGGTGTAACATGTTTGATCATTATGTTTAAGTTGTCCTGAGTACTTGTTAGCCAGTACTTTCACCAAGTAATCCATAACCGCGGAAAACACGGCTTCTCGAGAAGATTATCCCTGCAGGGTTGCACCAATTTGGCCGTACACTCATGAATATCCCGCCAGATGGGAGATCACCCCACCAAGCGGGGCACTCAACACAACCAACCATTCTTCGCATCAAGCCCAAAGAACCTTGGGCGCACGGCTAATCGAGCCCAGAAGAAAATGGACCCTCATAGCACTCTAAGAACGTGTCCCCCTATATGCCGACTACGAAAGTTCCACCCTGGCCTGGGCTCGCAAAAACATGCATGCGGCAAATAGAACACACGAACTAAATGAGGCGATTTGGACGAGATGCGGATCAGGTCAAGTTGAGGGGGGCGCCCATACTCGCTTCCCAAATGCGGGTAGTGCGCTCATCATGGATCAGTAGACAAGACCCTTTTCCTATTAGGGTCGACACTAGCAGGCTTCAAAACCTCTCATGGGCCTCCTGCCGGTGCCTTATCATCAAATTTATTATTAATAGTAACATTAGCATGATTGATTGATTAAACATCGAGCCCCGCAACGTAATAGAAGTAGTAACAGTAAGTAACGGGTAACAGACTCGAGCAAAAGCAACCTAAGCATGCTAGTAAGACACTGGCTCAAACAATGGGTTGTAGGAAGGGAGATGAGGCAATATCAAGGTTAAGGGATTCATGTGATGGGTTCGTAACAGAATCAACTACTACTAAGGCTAGCAGAAAAGAACAACGGAAAGTATCGGTAATCAATGTTGAAAGGAACACAGTGGTTCATGTGAGTGATAACTTGCCTGCAAAACCCAGTAGCCTGGTACTGAGCTAAAATCCTTAGAAGGGGTGTCGTAAGTATCGTCGGTCTCAACGTCGTCGTGTATCCGAGAAGAAGCAAACAAACAATGCAGAAAGATAAACAATCAATAACATGGCATAGTGCACAAACAATGGGATGATGCATGTCATGTTAATAGATGCATCAGAATAAACTACTTGACAAGATAACACAATTTAATTGGACCCATATGCAATGTGAATTGCATATGGATGCAAGTGGTTAAGGTGGAAGCAATGATCTACATTTGATTAACAAGTGTAAGTGGTTAAACATGATGCATGCATGATGATAACAAGAAGTAAACAAGATTAGATGCAATTGGAAAAGGAGTAAAACAAGTGTGGGATTTTATTTGTCATGTTAGGAATTTTTGGTTCCTTATTGATGTCACACAAGTAATTGTTGTTTTCAACAAGTTAAATTGTTCAAAATAGATAACAAAGTTCATATTTGAAAAGAAAACAAGATTTTAGTTGGAATACATGTTTCACTTGTTGAAAAAGGATTTCAAAAATTTGATATTTAAAATGCTGTTGCATTTGAAACCAAAATGGGTGAATTTTAGATATTAATAACCCTTATTTAAACAACAATTTTAATAGGGTTATCCCTAAGTTTTTAAAGTGATTTAAGAAGTACAATTGTGTGGTGAAATTTATGGTTTCAAAATAGTACTGATTTGAAACTTGGTTTGAATTTAAAAGATGATTTAGGAATTATTGATTGAATTAATTGATTGATTAATGGTTTGAGTAAACCAACAAATTAAGGAGTTATCAACATGGAATAAAATGGAACAATTTGGTTGTTTTCACTTGTTATTTTTATTCCAAAAGTTGTAACAGAACAAGTATGAAAACATTGTTTGAGTAAGGTTTGAATTTGAGTTGTGAAAACAGTGGAAAACAAATGCAAACAACATGATGACATGATGCACAACTTTAATAAACAAGAAATCAATCATTCTAAATGGTAGGTTTTCATACTTGGGCTGTTACATCATGCATCATCCCATGTTTGTGCACTATGCCATGTTATTGATTGTTTACCTCTCTGCGTTGTTTGTTTGCTTCTTCTCGGATACACGACGGCGTTGAGACCGACGATACTTACGACACCCCTTCTAAGGAGTTAGCTCAGTACCAGGCTACTGGGTTGCAGGCAAGTATTCACTCACATGAACCATTGTGTTCCTTTCAACATTGGATACCGATACTTTCCGTTGTCTATTCTGCTAGCCTTTTGAATCGTTGCTTCTGTTACGAACCTATCACATGTATCCTTTAACCCTGATATTGCCTCACCTCCACTCCCATAACCCCGTTGTTTGAGCCCGTGTCTTACTAGCATGCTTAGGGTTGTTTTGCTCGAGTCTGTTACCCGTTACTTTCTGTTATTGTTTCATTATGTTCTGGGGCTCGATGTTAAACAACAACCTGTTAATTTTGAGGTAATAATAACTTGCTGATAAGGCACCGGCAGGAGGCCCGGCGTGGTTTTGAGGCCTGCTAGTGTCGACCCTAATAGGAAAAGGGTCTTGTCTACTGATCCATGATGAGCGCACTAACCGCATGTGGGAAGCGAGTATGGGCGCCCCCCTCAATTTGACTCGATTCGCATCTCGTCCAAATCACCACACTTAGTTCGGGCTTTCCATTTGATGCACGCATATGCAGGTACGAACCCTTGGCGCCAGGGTGGAACTTTTGTAGTCGGCATTTAGGGCGGCGTGGTCTTCCAGTGCTATGAGGGTCCCCTTTTCTTCGTGGGGCTCGATTAGCCGCGCACGCACAGCACGTGGTGCTTTGGGCTTGATGCGAAGAAGGGTTGAGTTGTGTAGAGTGCCCCGCTTGGTGGGAGGCATCCCATCTGGCGGGTTATTCTTGCGTGTACGGCCAAATTGGTGCAACCCTGCAGGGATAAATCTTCTCGAGAAGCCGTGTTTTCCGCGGTTATGGATTACTTGGTGAAAGTACTGGCTAACAAGTACTCAGGACAACTTACACCTAACTAATGGTAACTTGACTAGTAATAGGCTTATTGACACAACAACCTGAACCATCACTAATCCTACTGTGTGAGTTATCCTCGGATTGCTTCTTTGGATAAGGGGCGAGATCCAGGATGGGTTTGTTTGAAGTTAGTTGATAGGTTGGTTACGATACGCTATCTTATCCCCTTTTTGATAGCCGGAAGTTGTAGTATGTTCTGTAGTTGGTTAGTGCAGCCAGTTGCAGCATCTTTTATATCCCCTCTCTTCCGTTGAACCCAAAGCATCTGTGCTTGGTGTTGACGGGTTACACTTTGGTGAACTGTGAGTCTTGCTTGCCAGTACGTTTATGTACTGACCCCTTTGGGGCTGTGGTTTCCGCAGACTACGTTTCTGAGGATCTACATGGTGGCTACTACGTGGAGTATGACGAGACTGCTGGCGAGTAAATAGCGGACCCGGGCAGGATCCGAGACTTCGTGGATGGGCTCCGTCTGTTCGTTTCCGGCCTCTTAGGCCTATTTGGTTCTTGTCTGTACTCAGACATGTTGAATGCTTCCGCTGAGATGTAATGATGATATGTTGGGACATGTGACCTCTGGATGATTGTATTTGCGATCTCTGCTCTAATGAGACCTATTTGCACTTATTTCAATCTTTTGTGTCGTAGAGATCTGTTGTGATATCACTTGTTCCAATGCCGTTGACGTACCATGTGTGTATGTTTTGAAGTACGTCAATGGAAGTATCCTGATTTCTATGGGATAGTTTACGTCGACGCTGAACAGATAGGGGTTGGTTGTCACACATACGTGTGTTGGCCTACTCGTAAGAGGACGCGGGTGCCGGTAAGCCCCGTAATCCAATCTACTACTGTTCAACGGAACGGCGAGTATCCTTTAGAAGTCCGGGTGCGACACGGATGAGGTGATCCCGGATGAAGATGATATCACCAAGCTAAAAACCATCAAGAGCACTATCCGGCAGCTGTGCGCCGGAACCAAATGGATCCTTCAGGAGCTGAGGTGGCCGGGTTCCGGGCACGGCAACCTGAAGATGTTGATGGACGCTTGCTCCACCGTCCCCGAGTGGATTGGGCACTGGAAACGATCGTCCTGCCGGGTTGGGGTAACCCGGGGTCTTGCGCTGGCTAAGGCGTATTTTCCCAAACTCGAGCCGGCCAAGCTTATAGGCGGGTTTCCTGAGTTTAACCACGACGGGTCCAAGTTCTCCGTGAAGAATTTCAAGGCCATCTAGAAGGAAGTCCGTCACCCGGCCATCATAATTGCCGATGGTTTGGACCTTAGTGTCATTATGCCAGCATATGATTCTGATGACAAGGCTATCAAGTCGGATCTTCCCAAGCCATACGATATGCTGGCCCGATGGAAGGCGGAGGCTGCCCAGTTGAGAGAGGAGGCCGCGAAGAAGAAGGCTGAGGCCGATTCTGCGCCTGCTACCTCCACGCCAGTCGGCCCTCCTCCCGCACGGGCCGACACTACTGCTGATCCGGGTGCTGCTGCTACCAAGAGTGCTGAAGAGAAAGTCAAGGGACAGGACCCGGCTGGCAAGGGCAAGGAGAAGATGGATGCCTCAGCCCAAGATGCCGAGTGATATTTACTATCCATTTTCATCAAATACGTCATTCGGCCAATGGGCCTTTTAAACAATTGTTTTTGATGGTGCGCCTGTGCACCTTTGATACTACTACAAATCATTTTTGCTGAGCCTAAAACCTAGAGCCGTTTCACATAGGTTTTGAAGTTATGCTTAATAAACTGTGAGTTTCCGGTTATTAACCCTGTACTCTGCATAACTTGTGGTTTAGATGACCCTTTTGGCTCTCTTGTACTGTAAGCCGGCTTTCGCGTGGATAATCATGTTGCTGCATCTATACGAAGACAGGGTCAGGCAAGTCCCATTGGGCATCATGACTGATTGTGATCATATGCGAGAAAATCATGCCACTTTAGTGCGAGTCACATCGAGCTTAAGTAAGAAAAGTCAAGAAAGTTTGGCTCCTTTGTCCGGTTATAAGCTTGCAGCTGTACTCGTTTGCGAGTAATCGGCCCTTATAACTCATAGGCATCATGGCCGGGTCTCTGAGTTTGTAACTGTGCTATTCAAGCAATCAGCCCCCAAGACCTAAATATACGCAAACTGCTAAAGGAGCTAATGTACTAAAAAAAACAGTAAACAATACTTACCTGGAAGAAAGATAAAAAGCATAACAGAAATAAAAAGTGATAAAGACACATGAAAAGGAAATAATATATTGTTTAACCATCTCTTTATTGATATGAGAAAAGTTAGGTCAGCAAGCCGCCTCATTAAAAACCCTCCAGTCCCCTTAGGTACCCTTGATAGGAAAAGAGTGCGTCTGAAACCTGCTGCCTGTTACATCGTGTAATTCCACTTTGCGAATCTAGGGTATACTAAGTATAGTAGGGACGTAGCTGAGCCGCGTTCCATGGTCTTTCTTTATCTTGCATAGATGAAGTGGTATGAGCGGTGTCATTAACTGTAGCCGACTCTTCCCTTGCATCTATCAAGTAATTTGATCCATTGTGCAGATTCCGGCTTATGATGAACGGTCCTTCCCATGGCGGTGATAACTTGTGTTTTCCTTCCTTTGATTGTACCAGGCGCAGAACCAAGTCTCCTTCCTGGAAGACCCGGGTTTTCACGCGCCGGCTATGATACCTTCGCAGATCCTGCTGATATATGGCTGATCTCTCCAAAGCTTGTTCCCTTTCTTCTTCTAGCATATCCACGGCGTCTTGCCGGGTCTTCTCGTTCTCCACCTCGACATAAGCCGATACTCGAGGCGAGTCATGAATAATATCACCGGCAATACTGCTTCTGCGCCATAGACCATAAAAAACGGTGTCATCTGGGTAGATATGTTAGGTGTGGTGTTGATACCCCAAACTACTGAAGGTAACTCGTCAACCCATGCACCAGCAGCTCTGATACACGGGACTCGTAACCGTGGCTTTAATCCACGAAGCAATTCCTGATTTGCTCTTTCCACTTGTCCATTAGCCTGTGGGTGGGCCACTGATGTAGCCCACCCAACTCCACCAAGTGCACCGATGACAAGATCACGCGCAAAGGCCATCCAAGATAAGGTGAACTCGCTCCTCTCGTTCCATGCTTTCGGTCATGTGGAGAATGGTGCGCTACCTCATGGTGCAACACTTTGTGTGCTCAGGTACAAGTCCACCACGGGTGCCCAAGAAGACGCGGAAGCCGAACGAGCAGGACCAGCGCAAGGAGACGAAGGCGGGAAGCTCCAGGCGGCGGAACCTCCGGTGTTCCCACCGGAGCCTCCACTCCACGTTCGCCACCGGAGCCTCCGGTGCAGCCTCCGCCCAAAAGCCCTTCGGGTTGGTAGCAGCGGAACCACCACCGGAGCAAGCACCAGAGCCCCAGCGGAACCTCCGGGGATCCCACCGGAGCCTCCGCTCCGCAGCTCGCCACCGGAGCCTCCGGTGCTGCCTCCTCCCAAAACCCCTTCGGTTGGTTGACGACGGAGCCACCACCGGACCTCCACCGGAGCCTCCGCTCGATCCACCGGAACCTCCGGTGGAAACCACCGGAGCCTCCGCTCCTACGCGGCCTGCGTGCCACTTTAGGGCCTTGACCCTTGTATCTTATCCTCCCACCTACCCCCCTTTTGGCACTAGACTATATATAGGCCCCCCTTTCTCAGATCTAGGGTTAGAGTTGAATCTAGACATTTAGAGCTTGGCTCTCTTGTATCCCTCTTTGAGGAACTTGTCGTGGGATAATCACGGCAGATGTTACCGGGGGTAACTGATCTTGGGGCAAGACGACACAGGTATTTGGGAGAGGGTTTAGCTCAGAGGAAAACATGGTGCAACTCGATCTGGTAGCCGGCAATCAAAGTCGCCGAGTCTCCGATCTTGATATAACAACTCAACTCTGGATTACACTAGATGCTCGATACCAAGCGCTATTGCTAGGGTTCTAATAACTCTGTCTAAAACTAGACCCGGGGGTCGGTTTATAAAGCACCCGTACCCCCTGGCTTATTCCCCAAGGCGCACCCTGGATCCTACCCGGACACGGTGCACAAACCCTAGCTTTCCTTTACAGTAACCCACAATCCGGATTGCTGGGCCTACAAACTTGGGCCTTCCACAAGCTTCCTTATCCTTAGCCGGATCCTGCGCACCGTCCTTTGGGCCGGGTTACTCCTTGGAGTTTGGCCTACCGGGTTATCATCCCCCCGTCAGTAGTCCCCAGAATAGCCTGGGCTTCATGGATCCTCCTTGAAGCGCTCGCTATTCCCTGCAAAGATATCAAACATACAGGCATATAGAGGCCGGGTTAAGATGCTCTGATATTCAGCTAGGCCTTACTCCACGGCAGCCATGTAGTAACCCGGGTTTTTCCCCCAAACACCTTTAATTTTCCAGGTCTAAAACCCTAATTCCATACTCGATAATCGATCCTGATATCACTGGATGGATTCCCTTCTCTCTTTTATCCAGATGCCTTGCTCAATATTTGGCGCATATCTCGCAGAAACTTGAATAAATAGCCGTTTACCTCCGCAACTCCCGGCCCCCACTCACCGAACCGGGCCTACCCACTTATACTATAAATAAGCTCCTTGGGGGTAACCCGAACCCTAACGGCTCATTTCCCCCCATTCCGCTTCCTTTCTCCTTCTAAGCTCACTCTCACTGAGCACCACCACGGAAATCCCGCGCGCATCACCGGAGCCCATCGGCCGGAGGCTGCGCTCCGCCACGACTCGCCCCGTGCCGCCGCCGAGATCCGCCGGCGAATCCCCATCCGGCCCGTCAAGGACCGCAAAGGGACACCAGGCTTGCGCCATCTGCCTCCGCAAAGCCTCGCTCAGATCTCCTCCGGTAAGCCACTTGCGCCCATTAATTCGCCCTTGCATTTTTTGATTTCACCTTAGATTAGATCCAAATCGTCCGCCAACGATTCCTCGGCCATGCCGAATTAAGTTGCTAACATTCTTTCCAGCTCGCATAATAGATAGGTTACGGGTTCCAATCCATTCTCCTACTATCTGCAAGTACTAATTTCGCCACAAATCCGAAGATAAGATTCCCAATCTGGGCCCGATCCACTCAGAATTTCCGCCTTGGCCTCAATCACCCGGCCGGACTTCCCCTTTTCAGTTCCTTTTATTCGCGTTAAGTGTCTATACGGCCATCCATCGTCCCCAAAGAACCCCTTCAACACTTAGATCTCCATAATTTTCGTCATAATACTTGATACCCGGACGATTTCGAACTTTACTCGATGAGCTAACACCCGGGTTGCACGCAATTTTTCATGTCTCAATATTACCCCACCGATACTCGGCCGACTCACAACTTCCGGGTCTTAATCCTCTTATCCTTTTACTTTGTATTTTGCAGGTCAACCACATGGCTCCCAAAAAGCAGGGGAAAACTCCAACCAAAGTTAAAGCCGCCAACTCCATATCCGCCAACTGGGCGCGGTCTACAGTCACCAAATCCAAGTTGGAGGAGCTAGTGGAGCTGGGAGTCCTTCCTCCCCAAGAGGATATCCAATGGAGAGTGCCGGGTAAGGAGACCCGGCCCACCCCGACAAAAGGCGAGGTAATTTGCTTTGTGGAACATGTGACCCGGGGCTTCCGCCCACCGGGTCACCCCTTTTTCCGTGATGTTTTGAATCATTACGGTCTTCGCGTCTTTGATATCGGGCCTAATTCTGTTCTCAACATCTCCCACTTCATAGTCCTTTCCGAATCATACTTGTGCACTTCGCCAAGTCTAGCTCTTTTCATCGAGCTTTTTCAATGCAAACCGTGCCGCGAGAGCGGTGACGGGGCGCTTCTCGCTTGCGGCGGGGTTTCCATCCAGCGCCACAAGAATTCTCTGATGCCACCCCTCACCCTTAATTCCCATGTCAAGCACTGGCAGCTCTCCTACTTCTACTGCCAAGACACCTCCCCACCCGGCCAAAAGAAGCTGCCGGGTTACTCAGAGGGTCTTCTTGACATCTCTGATAAATTTAGTGCCTTTGCCCCTGACTCGGATAGGGAGGCAATTCAACCTCTTTTAGCCAAAATCACCACTCTCACAGCCCAAGGCCTCATCGGGCTCAACCTGGTGAAGACTTGGGTAGATTTCCGGATTCAACCCAACTCCATCCGCACAAAGTTAATGTGCGAGTATTCAGGGCAATCTACAGACCCGCTCCGGTACTCCGACAACATCTTCGCAGCTGGCGATACTCATAAAACCATCAAGGGCTTTCTGACCGAAAAGCTCGAGGTAATCCGGAACATATCCGGGTTAGAGCCCTTCACGCTTGAGAACCCAGCCCCCAAGGTGAAAATCCGACTTTGATGCCTTTACCTTTGCTCTTTCCACTCAATGCAGTTAATAACCCTTATGCTAACACTTTTCAGGCTGATGACGATTTTTGGAAAACCAATGCCTCCCCTAGCTCCGAAAGTCCAGAGGAGCAAGAAACCGTTAACTCGGATGAAGGTACTCTCCGGATTTTATTTGGTTTCCTTGAACTCACCATAACCCCTTCATTTCCAACCATAACTTTGATGATATCCAGAACAAGAAGATGACGAGGAAGAAAACTCCGATGGCAAAGTAGAATCTGCCAGCGACGAGGAAGAACCGGAGCCGACAGTCAAGGTCGGATCCAAAAGAAAGACTCAAGAGGCCACCTCCAAGGTTTCATATCTCCCCCTCGCATTCAACTCGCATTACTTTAATGATATACTTGAGCTAACTTGACATTATCCCACTGGCCGTTCTTGAAGGAGTCGCCCGTGCCCAAGCGTAGGTCAACTCGAAATCACCCGGGTGACGATGCCCTTAACCCGGGTATTTCATCGACCCCCCCGCGGCGGGCTGGTAATTACCCTATCTTTTCTGGGTCAAAACATTCTCTTTAAACCATTCCCATATGACATCTAACTTGATAATTTCCAGCTTCTCCCGAGTCCAGCGATGGATTTCCTTGTGACTTTGCGGTGAATACCGGGTAAGATCCCCTTCCTGATGTTCCACCATAGTTTATCACCCTCTCTTGACTGTGTATTTAGCTACTCACTGACAACATCTTATAGGGCCACGGTCGTTATCAGCGATCAAGAGGAAACGGGGACCGAGGGCCCGGGTAAGGGGAGCCCGGCTGATAAGACTACAGCCGCGTCCAGCGATGAAAAACAAGCGTCGCCGCCAAACCCGGACACGCAAGGAGCCGAGTATCCCATCGCTTCCCATGCAAGCAAGAAGAACAAAACCACCGTCTTGGGTGCAGAAGAAGGAGCGTCGGATTCCGACACACAAATGACCCGGGTTCCGCCTCCTACTAAGAAGAAAGCTCCTTCCCGGAATTTCCAAGGCCCCGGGTCTTCTGATACGAGTAAAGACACTTTCGATCAGTTGATGAACACTCTCCTCACTATGAAGCCTTCTGAGAGCCAGATCTTGGAGCGCATGGCTGCAGAGCACCAGGTAAGGGCACTTTGTACCTCATATTGCATACCTAGTCCCCAAGTTCCAAGTATGACTTGCAAAAGTGATGCTTGGTACTTCACACCACATTCAGCTTTCCATACAATCCAACTAATACTTGCATTCCTTGCTACTTACAGGCACAGATAACCCGGTCTGATGAAACTTTACTGAGGACCGAACAACTTCTTCTTGCCGAGATGAAACGAAGGGAAATCCTTGAGGATGACATGAAAACCTTGAAGAAAGATGTTTCCAAGTACAAGAAGAAGTGCAATGCCGCTCAGACCGAACTGAAGAAACTATCGGACCAGGTCTCCGATACTTATCAGATCTTGCTCAGTAAGTTTTCTGCTGTCGATTGGCTTCATGTCTTTGCTTTATTATAACAGACTCGGGATTACTGATACGCTCTTTCTTTTGTTATGACTGCAGGTGCCAACCTTGCAGCCCCAGAGGAAAATGCCATTGTCAAGGCTAGAACCCTCAAGACTGTGCTCCGGACTTTTTTTGCCGGAACAAAATTTATATTGGATGCTGTGAAGTGGCCTACGGAAGTATATCCGGGTGAAGAGAATCTCGTTCAAGCCTGCTCCACTGTGCCTGGCTGGATTGAAATCTGGAAACGCTCATCATGCCGGATTGGAATGACCCGGGCTTTTACTCTGGCCAAGGCTTTCTTTCCAAAGCTTGACCCGGCAAAGGTAACATCCGGGTTTCCCGAATTCAAGGCTGACGGTTCCAAATTTACACCCAAGGACTTCAAATCCATACAAGCCGCGGTGCGCCCCTCAGCTACCACTTTGGCCGATAGCTTGGATCTAAATACGATTATGAGTGCATACGACGCTGATGGCAAAGTTATTACGGAGGAAGCGCCCCCGCCTTTTGATATCTTGGAGAAGTGGGTTTCTAGCTCGGCCAGGAAGAGGGAGGCGACTGCGAAGAGAGATGCCGAGTTAGGATCGGGCCCGTCTGCCTCTACACCAGCCGTCCCTCCACCAGTCCGCCCTGATGCAATGAGTCCGGGTAAGGGTGCCAGGAAGGCTAAGCAGCAAACCCAGGACTCAGACCCGGAAGGCCGTACTCAGGAGGCCGAATAGGGCCGTATTATCATAATACCTTGTAATGCTTTGTAATCACACTGTTATGCTTTTGATGGTGCGCCTGTGCACCCATGATACTGATGTCGTACCTTGTAACGTAATTTTTAGTCCGTGATATACTTTGCGGCTTTTCTGGCCTTTTGATAACCGTATTGCTTGCCTATTCTTTGAACTTTTTCTCGATACCCGATTCTCTATTTTGGCTCCCTTCGTAAGACTCAGTTCTCCGAGTACCAGGGGCTTTGATACGTGAACTTTTTTCTTTAAGTCCCCAAGACTCGGATGGTGAGGTTTTTCGAACTGCGATAGCCAAGTAGTTTGTTTCTGTTTCGAAGTCCCCAGTCCCCAGGACCCAAAGTCCGAGTCATGGGGGTGTGGCCTTTCTCAGAGAACAAATTATTTTTTACCGAGTCGCAAGCCTAAAGCCATTCCGTGTGGATACTGAAGTTATGCTTGATAGTTGTTGAGTTTCCGGCTTTTAGCCTTGTACTCTGCATAAACTTGTGGTTTAGATGACCCTTTTGACTATCTTGTACTGTAAGCCGGCTTTCGCGTGGATACCATGTTGTTACATCCATACGAGAACAGTGTCAGGCAAGTCCCATTGGGCTTCATGGCTGATTGTAATCGTAAGCGAACGAATCATGCCACTTTAGTGCGAGTCACATCGAGCTTAAGTAAGAAAAGTCAAGAAAATTTGGCTCCTTTGTCCAGTTATAAGATTGCAGCCGTACTCGTTTGCGAATAATCGGCCCTTATAACTTATAGGCATCAAGGCCGGGTCTTTTGGGCCGCTAGCTGGGCTACTTGAGCCGCCAGCCCCCGAGACCTGTATATACTCAACATTCTTAATGATACGGAAATACTGATGCCATGTGGATACTACTTACTTGCAATCGGGCTGTAACGAAATAAGACTTGATAACCATCTCTTTATTGCTGCGAGAAAGTTTGGATCAGCAGGCCGCCTCATTAAAAACCTTCCAGTCCCCTTAGGTACCCTGGGCAGGAAAAGAGCGCGTCTGAAACCTGCTGCCCGTTACATTGTTTAGTTCTTCGTGGACACCGGTCCCGAACTGGCGTGACCG
This sequence comes from Alopecurus myosuroides, assembly GCA_028641055.1. NCBI lineage: Eukaryota > Viridiplantae > Streptophyta > Magnoliopsida > Poales > Poaceae > Alopecurus > Alopecurus myosuroides. Next base: position 411,714,718 of record CM054059.1, on the reverse strand, counting down.
GTGCACATTCTCCACACGTTAGACTTTTTCATGACGAGTACCGGGTTTGCTAGCCAACCCGGGTAAGGTGTTTCCATGACATGGCCGGTTGTGAGTGATCGTGCAGCTTCTTCTTCTGTGGCGGATTGTTTGGAGGGGTCATCCTTGACAAAAGCCACCATCTTAGCATCTTGTGTTACCTTGGATTTTGCTCGTTCGCCTTCAGTACTCGGCCTTTTTGATGTGGCTCTACCCTCCGGGTCTGCCTGAGACCGGTACTGCTTGAGTTCTTATTTTCTACAGGCCTGCTCGGCCATTGCTGCATCTCCTTCGTCGCATTCAGCTGCTATGTCCCGACTTCCATGTATGGTAATGGTCTTCTTAGGACCCGGGATTTTTAGCTGTAGATATACGTAACACGGCCTAGCCATGAATTTGGCGTAAGCCGGCCTTCCAAATAACGCGTGATAAGGGTTGCGCAACTTGACTACCTCAAAGGTAAGCCACTCAATTCGATAGTTATCCTTTGACTCTCCAAAAGCTACCTCCAATGCGATTTTTCCCTCGGGGCATGCTGAATGACCCGGCACTATCCCATGAAAAACTGTTGAGCTTTTTTGCAGCTGAGATTCCTTGAGACCCATGCGTAGGAAGGTTTCCCAATACAGTATATTGATGCTGCTTCCACCATCCATTAAAACCTTTTTCAGTTCGTACCCATTGACTTGCGGTGCGACTACTAGTGCCAAGACTCCTGGGTGCTCCACTCTTTCTGGGTGATCCCTTCTGCTCCATGTTACCTCCTGTTCTGACCATCTCAAGTACCTCGGGACAGCTAACGAAACTGAGTTGACCGCTTGCTTCAGTATCTTTTTGTCCTTGTTAGAGCCTCCTGTGGTATGCACATGATATTGACCCAATTGTTTGGGGTTAGCCTGGAAACCTCCTGCCCCCCCTTGGTTATTACCTTGATTTCCAGCCGCCGGATTGCCGACTGGGGGTGGGCCATTGCCCGGGTTTGCCCCTGGACCCGGTCCTCCTCCCCGTCCTGCACCTCGCATAGCTCTCTGCACTTCCTCATTTTTCCATCTTTGTAAATCGGCGCACTGTTCTAGGGAGTGGTTAGCTTGCCTGCCATTCCTGCTGTGCTTCGGGCATGCCATCCTGAATATGTCCCAATTGTTACCCGGCCTTGGTGGACCTTGATAGTTTCCTCCATTGTGGTTACCTCCGTTGAAATTTCCCTCTGCTCTGGGTCTCGAAGACCCGGCTTCTGTGTTGGCGACAAACTCGGAGCCTCCTTCGAACGGGCGCTTGTTCTGGCTATTTCCGTTATTACCTGATGCTGATCCATTGCCGGTTCTTCCGTTATTGCTTGTGTTTGCTTTTACCTTCTTGTCATCAGCTTCTTCTTCTGTAGTATCTGTCGCAGCGTGTTTGTTGCACGCATCCATCAATTCTCCCATTGTAACTTCCGACGCATTTCGACTGGACTTCATGCGAGTTAACTTTTGCACTAAAGGTATATACTTGCATGTTTTTGCCATGGCCTGTAGTGCATCCTTGGGCTGGATATCCGTGGATGAGTGAAGTATCTCCATAACCCGGCGCACCCAACTACGCGCCGATTCTCCCTTCTTCTGGACGCATCGCTCTAGATCATCAATAGTGAATAATTTCCTGCAGGTCCCGTGAAAGTGCTTGACAAACGCGGTCTTCAATTCCTCCCAAGACTTGATCGATCCTTCCGGCAAATTGGTGAACCACAATTTTGCTGCTCCCTCCGACATCATCAGGTACATGAACTTGGCTTGGAGGTTCTCGGACGCGTTGCGAATTGACATTGCCATCTCGTAACTGCTTAGCCATGTCTCGGGATCCATAGTTGGCTCATAATTCACTACTTTCCCTGGCTCTTTGAATTTTTCCGGGTAAGGATCAGCTCTGATACTATCCGAGAGACACTTAGGCCCTGCAAGAACGGTTGAGGCCGGCCTGGCTCTAGAAACGTGTGATACCGCGGGGGGCGCGGCTGGGCGCGATGCTGCGGGAAGTCCATGCGCTGCAGACCCGGCCGCGGCCCTCCGAGCCCTAGAACTGTCCACGACGGCCTGTGCTGCTGATGCTGCCTGAGCACGGGGAGGAGGCGGCATTTGCTGCTGCTCTTCCCTCCGTCGCGCTGAACTTGTTTGGATATTCCCTTGCTGTTGACTGACGTATGGCGTCCCGTGCATACCGCTTCTGTGATCCGGATAATTGGCTTGCTGTGCCACCGCAGTGTGCAACAGATCGATGGCTTGCCGAGTCTTCTCTGCATGGGGCGACTCTCCCACAGGGATTTGATTCAACGCGAGTGTCGCTGCATATACATTGTCCATGGGGTTATTGTAGTGGCCGGCTGGTGTGCGGAACCGTGATGGTGGCGGTGGTGGTAGATCGTTGCCGGTTGTGACTCTAGTTTGTGGTGGGGGTAACCCGGTCCGCTCATTTGCCGGATGTGTCGCTGCTGTCACCTGTTGGGGTGCGGTTCCCTGGTTCACCACTAGTATCGGCTGGTCCTGAGGTGTAACGAATAAATTAGCCGGATTAATAACCCCGCCCATTGCTGGTAACCTGGTGTGGTGCCTTTGATGTATTCTAGACGTTGCCTCTCGGAGCCGGGTTTCCAACGCATCTAGCTCACGCCGCCGCGTGGCCATCCCTTGCCTTTCTGCCTCTACCTGCCTTCTTTGCTGCTCCAGCGCACGACGAGCCACATCCAGATCCCTGACGCGTTCCGCTGCGTTTTCCGGAGTGATAACCGTTGCGAGAACCGTGGGGTCTAGAATCAGATTATTATCGAATAAGGCCGGGTGGCGCGGGTTCGAAGGACCCGCGCCTGGTGTCCGATTTTCCAAGAATCCGAACGTATTTGCATGCAACTCTTCATCCGCTGCCCTGCTGGTTACTGATGCCGACTCTCCATCAACCCGGGCCAAGACCGGGTCTCCGTTAGCCGCGCCCTGTTGCTGGGCCACTGCCTGAGCCGCCCCGACTGATGCCGCGGTTGCGTTTCCTTGGTTGAGATTGGCCGCGGGGGCCGCATAGACTGCAACTCTGCGTACGATATCCGGCGTAAATTCATGTTGTTCTTCCTCATCGTTCTCCTCATACCGATTTTCCAGTAGATCCAGGATAGACCCGGTATCATCTTCTCTTTCGGCCCGGTCGCGTGGGGTCCATGCCGGCTCCTCCGGCTGTTCCCACTCCGCGATGGGTTCTTCTGTCGGATGTGTCGTTCCAATCGATTCTTCATCATCTGATCGGATAGACGTGGCTTTTCCTGGCATAGAATCAGATCCAACGTTGTCAGGGATCGAATTGGAAGTACATACCATACCAATGAAGACGCTGATCTGGCCGATTGTCACGACGGATCCGGATTCGAGGTGATCCGACTCTGGCCCCCAGCCGGAATCGTCCACCATCGTTTCTCCTTCGTGGTCGATGTAGATTTCGCCGATGACAAGATTCTCCATGCCCTTCCGAGCTTCTCCCGTGATGTAAACACCTTTGGACGCAGGCCCCACGGTGGGCGCCAACTGTCGTGGGATAATCACGACAGATGTTACCGGGGGTAACTGATCTTGGGGCAAGACGACACAGGTATTTGGGAGAGGGTTTAGCTCAGAGGAAAACATGGTGCAACTCGATCTGGTAGCCGGCAATCAAAGTCGCCGAGTCTCCGATCTTGATATAACAACTCAACTCTGGATTACACTAGATGCTCGATACCAAGCGCTATTGCTGGGGTTCTAATAACTCTGTCTAAAACTAGACCTGGGGGTCGGTTTATAAAGCACCCGTACCCCCTGGCTTATTCCCCAAGGCGCACCCTGGATCCTACCCGGACACGGCGCACAAACCCTAGCTTTCCTTTACAGTAACCCACAATCCGGATTGCTGGGCCTACAAACTTGGGCCTTCCACAAGCTTCCTTATCCTTAGCCGGATCCTGCGCACCGTCCTTTGGGCCGGGTTACACCTTGGAGTTTGGCCTACCGTGTTATCATCCCCCCGTCAGAACTACTCCTCCGGTGTGTACCGAGGAACGTATCAAGGCTACTCCTATGACTTCGTCGAGGATCGTATCAAGACTCATCCAATTACTTGATCTCTCCCTTTGGGTTTCTATCAAGGTATTGTCCAATCTTCCTCTCGTTTATCTTGAGGTTCTATTGGCGTAGTGGACCGGCTACGGGTGTAAAGCGGTTTCCATCAAGGTGAGCTCAGTTGAATCGATCGTTCCGTAGGCGGCCCTCGGGGTTAGTTGACGGAAGATTTGGGGTTCTTCGGTTCTTACTAGTTACCCTTGCGTTTACTTGCGTTGCCCTCGTTTTCCTCTCGTGCGTTCATCGCGTTCTTCGTGCGTTCTTCGTTCGTTCTTGTCGATTCGTGAAGATCGGGCAAATCTAGGAGTACACCTCCACATCATCTGGTATCCAGAGCTAGATTGACACGAATCCGACACCCCATCCCCTCCCCTACCACCAATTTTTCTTCTATCCACCATAAATTCGAAAATTTCATAAAAATAGCCTCAAAGGGATTTCGACCGATCTGTTGATTCGTTGAGTTTTTCGTGGTTTTTCTTCATAGATCTTTTGCCAAACACCATTCCACACCTTTCTATTCAACCAATTTTTCCAATTTCGTCCAAAAATTTTCTTGATTTTGAGGGAATTCCGAATTTGAGCCAAAAATTCAGAAAATTTCAGCTCGTCGATTCTCCGACAGATTTTGAAACTTGTTTTTCTTTGTCGTTTTTTATCCGAATTGAGTGCAACAAAGTGCTACGCGATGCCCACGACATCACCTACGCTTCCACATCAACGGATCGTCACGACATCGACTCCCCCACGGCCGCAAGTCCGTGATCATCAAAATAAGAGAGGTATAACTTGCTTCCGCTTGCACCACCCCACCCCATTGTGTTACTTACCTATCGGACTAGTTCTTTTTACACCGCTTGGCATCGCATTAGTGGAATCGAGAGTGCGAGGTTAGCGCTTGTGAGAGATTAGCTACCGAGTAGGCATTGGCACTTTGGAATCCATCAAAAAGAGAAAATCAAAAAAAAGAGAAAATAGAAAAAGAAGCAAAAGGATCGGTGCCAATTGCTTTCCATTGTAGGAACGTGTAGCATTGCGTCGCAAAAGAGAAAGAGTGACCGATTGCCACGGTGCGAATCTTGTTGCCTCTTCAAATTTGCGGTTTGAGCTAGCGTCCTCTTTGAGTTAGTGTGGCATTGAGCATTAGTCTACGTTAGGGCCATTTCGTTCTTCGCTCGTACATTGGTCGCACTAACCCCATTTTTCCCTTGCGTGTGTGTGTTCCACCATATTTCCATCCTATAGGTTTGGTTTTTGTGCTAACTTTTCTTTGAATTTTCTCCACGATTGACAACAAACTTTTCTTCGGTTTTGGTCGATTTTTCCTCGCCACTTTCCTAACCTATTTGCCTTCCATATAAAGTGTGTGTGTTGCCGTTTGCGGTTTCTTTCGATCTTTTGGATTCGCTCTTGACATACCGCCCTACACCTAGGCTCGTCCACTAGCCTCAATACGACCAAGAAAGGTAACGTTGGGTAAGTGAGGCGTCCATTTCTTCAATATCACCCTTGTGTGTGTTTTTGAGATGGCTAGGGAAGGAGTATTCACAAGTCCGAGCTCGGAAGACGAAGGCAATCCATTCTACAACGACAATGCTTACGCCAATTTCGTCACCCACAATGACCACTTTCAACTCCGTGAACTCGTCAAGGACGGGTTGCAACGCTATGAGCGTCGACTACAAGAGCAAGAGGCTCGACTGAATGATCAAATGACGCGCATCAACATCAACTTGGCTAATCTTGCCAATCGCCGTCATTCTTCATCGTCCTCAAGGTCTTGTCGCTCAAGCCACCGCAATCAAGATCCTCACCAACCTCGTCGCCATGATCGCGATGATCGCCATGACCGCCACAACGTGGAGGAGGGTGGACAACCTCAACAACCATCACCACCTCCTCCACAACCTCAACAACCTCCGCGACGCAATTGGTATGAGGATAGCTCGCCATCACCACCACCTCCACATCGCCAAGGCAGTGGTGACCCTCTTCAACAACCGCAACGCCCGGACCTTCGACAACACCATCATCCTCCACCTCCACAAGGCCACGCTCAAGACTATGGCCACAATGATTTCGTGGAAGATGCTCGTCAACATCGAAGGCCACCTAGGCGCCATGTGCATCCCAACAACAATGACCGCCAAGAACATGATCAGCCTCAACACCCTCGAGATGAACAAGTGCTTCCGCAACACCCTCGCCAAGAACAAGAGCGTCCTCGACAACATCACAATGGCCATGATGATAGTGAACGCCGTGAAGCTAGGCTTCGTCACCACCAACCACCACCACCTAATGACCACCGGCGTCATCCTCCCCATCATGATCGCCACCGCCAAGACAATGAGGATGACCCCTATGATGATTCACCTCCCATTTATGATGAAGACCCCCATGAGCGCCAACATGAGCGTCCCCATCGTCCGCAAGAGGACAACAACATGAGTGCTCTTCGTTTCAATGTCCCCAAGTTCAATGGTGAGAATGATCCCGAAGACTATCTTGCTTGGGCTCTCAAGGTTGACAAGATCTTCGGCATTCACAACTTCACCGACAAGAAGATGGTTGCTCTAGCATCTTCGGAATTCGAAGGCTATGCACTCTTATGGTGGGATCGTCTACAAGCCGAACGAGTCCGCAATCGCATTGCTCCCATTGCCACTTGGAATGAGATGAAGCAATGCATGCATGCTCGATTCGTTCCTCCTCACTACCAGCGTGACCTCTTCAAGAAGCTCCAAGAACTTCGTCAAGGTGTGAAGTCCGTTGATGAATACTACAAGGAAATGGAGACATCTTTGATTCGAGCTCATGTGATAGAATCTCAAGAGCAAACAATAGCCCGCTTCCTCAATGGCCTCAACTATCCTATACGGAAGATCGTCGAGTATCAACCATATGACAACATTGTGGCCCTTGTCCACCAAGCTCTCAAGGCGGAACGCCAAATTGCGGAAGATCTCAAGTATATCAAGCAAAAGGCTTTCTTCAACTCAAGACCATCATCCTCAACTCCAATGACACAAGTTCCTCCTCCAACTACCACCAAGAGCAACACTCGAGCCTCTAGTGCTCCCAACAAGTCTTCCCAACCATTCAAGAAGCAAGTGCCTCCCACATCATCCTCAAGTGCTCCTCAAGCCAAGTCAAGCACTATTACTTGCTTCAAGTGTGGTGGTAGTGGACACAAGTCCTTTGAATGTTCCAACAAGATGATCATGATTGTCAACCAAGACGGTGAACGTGATTCTATGAGCGAAGGCGAATACTATGCCTTGCATCAAGTTGCTCTCAACTCCTTGGACGTCCCCAACGATGATGAAGAAAGTGTGTATTGCGATGAGGACAAGAATCCATCGCTAGTGGTCACAAGAGTCCTCACTTCTTCCCCCCAAGATGAGCAAGATCAACGGTGCAATCTCTTTCAAACAAGAGCCGGTATTGATGGCAAGTCAATCAAGGTCATCATCGACGGTGGAAGTTGCCACAACTTGGCTAGCAAAGAGCTTTGCGACAAACTCAAATTGCCTTACAAGCAACATCCTCATCCATACCATGTCCAATGGCTTAGTGACTCCGGTACCTTCAAGATTCAACACATGGTCACCGTGAATTTCAAGATTGGTCCATATGAAGACACGGTAGATTGTGATGTTGTCCCTATGACCGTGTGTCATCTTCTTCTTGGTCGACCTTGGCAATACGACAAGAGCGCTATCCATGATGGGCGTACCAATCACTATAGCTTCAAGTGGCATAACAAGACATTTGTTCTTCGTCCCATGTCTCCTAGCCAAGTGATCGCCGACAACGCCAAGACTCTTGCACGTAGACAAGAAGAGCTCAAATTGCGTGAGATGAGTGGTGAGAGAGTGATCCACCAAAAAGTGAGTGAGAGCCACAAGCCAAACATGAGTGGAAAAATTCCGAGTGATGCCAAAGGCTTTGCCTTACTTGCCACCAAAAGAGAGATGCGAGAGCTACGAGATGACCCAACCATACTTCACTTTGTCCTATTGTGCAAAGGTTAAGCATTTGACACTAACGACATGACAGATCTTCCTCCATCTTTGTTGCCTTTGTTGCAGGAATTCGAAGACGTCTTTCCCGATGAGCTCCCTCCGGGCCTTCCTCCCCTTCGAGGAATCGAGCACCGTATTGACCTCATTCCGGGCGCACCCCTTCCAAACCGCGCTCCTTACCGCACCAATCCCGAGGAGACTAAGGAGATTGAGCGCCAAATCCAAGAGCTACTCGAAAAAGGTTTTATTCGCGAATCCCTTAGCCCTTGTGCCGTGCCGGTTATCCTTGTTCCAAAGCAAGATTCTACTTCCCGCATGTGTATGGATTGTCGCCCTATCAATGCTATCACCGTTAGATATAGACATCCTATTCCTAGGCTCGATGACATGCTTGATGAATTGAGTGGTGCTACTATCTTTTCCAAAATTGACCTTAAAAGTGGTTACCATCAAAATCGTATGAGTATAGGTGATGAATGGAAAACGGCTTTCAAAACAAAACTTGGTTTGTATGAATGGCTTGTTATGCCCTTTGGTCTTTCCAATGCCCCATCTACCTTCATGCGTCTCATGAATGAAGTTCTACGTCCTTTCATTGGCAAATTTGTTGTGGTTTACTTCGACGATATTCTCATTTATAGCAAATCTTTGGAAGATCACCTTGATCATGTTTCACAAGTATTGTTGGCTCTTCGCAACGCAAAACTTTTCGCCAATCTTTCCAAATGCAATTTTTGCACCAACAAGCTTGTTTTCTTGGGTTTTGTGATCTCTTCCAATGGTATTGAAGTAGATAACAAGAAGATTGAGGCAATTAGGAATTGGCCCAACCCTACCTCCGTGGGTGAGATAAGGCGCTTTCATGGCCTTGCCGGTTTCTATCGCCGCTTTGTCAAAGATTTTTCAACTATTGCTTTCCCTTTGAATGAACTAACCAAAAAGAATGTACCTTTTGTTTGGGGCAATGCGCAACAAAAAGCTTTCGACACACTTAAGAAATGCTTAACCGAAGCTCCTTTGCTTGTCTTACCGGATTTTGAGAAAACTTTTGAGATTGAATGTGATGCTAGTGGTATAGGAATTGGTGGCGTTCTCATGCAAAACGGACGCCCCGTTGCTTACCATAGTGAAAAACTTGATGGTGCTAAACTCAATTACCCCATCTATGATAAGGAACTTTTTGCTTTGGTTAGAGTGCTAGAAGTTTGGCAACACTACCTTTGGCCAAAAGAATTTGTCATTCATTCCGATCACGAATCATTGAAATACTTGAAAATCCAAACCAATTTGAACAAGAGTCATGCTAAATGGGTTGAATTAATTGAATCTTTTCCTTATGTCATTAAGTACAAGAAAGGTAAAGAGAATGTGGTAGCCGATGCCTTGTCTAGGAAAGAATGCCTTCTTACACGTCTTGACATCAATGTGATTGGTTTGGATGAGATCAAAGACTTATATGCTTCCGATGCTTTCTTTGGTCCTATATTTGAGAAATGCTTGCCTAACCGAGGTTTCGATGATTACTATCTTCACAAGGGTTTCTTGTTTAAGGCTAACAAATTGTGTATCCCCGAGTCCTCTCTTCGTTTGTTGTTATTGAAGGAATCACATGAAGGAGGTCTCATGGGAGACTTTGGACGCGACAAGACCTATGCCATGATCTCCACCAACTACTATTGGCCCAAGATGAAGCATCACGTTGAGCGACACGTCAAGAGATGTTCTACATGCCTCCGAGCTAAGTCCACTTCCAACCCTCATGGTCTTTACATGCCATTACCTATCCCACATGCACCTTGGAGTGATATTAGCATGGACTTTGTGTTAGGCCTTCCACGAACTAAAACCAACATGGATTCAATCTTTGTAGTTGTGGATCGTTTCTCTAAGATGGCACATTTCATTCCTTGCAACCGAACCGACGATGCTTCACATGTTGCTAATTTGTTTTTCAGGGAAATTGTGCGTTTACATGGTGTACCTACTTCCATTGTCTCGGACTGTGACGTCAAGTTCACCTCCTACTTTTGGAAGACGTTGATGGCCAAGCTAGGCGTCAAGCTTCTCTTCTCCACCGCCTATCACCCACAAACGGATGGACAAACCGATGTCGTCAACCGCACACTCTCTTCACTACTTCGAGCATTGATCAAGCCCAACTTGAAGAATTGGGAGGAATGCATCCCACACGCCGAGTTCGCCTACAACCGTGCTTTCCATCAAGCTACCAAGAAGAGTCCTTTCGAGATCGTCTACGGCTTCAACCCCAACACCGCCCTCGACATACTTCCTTTGCCTCTATGCGAGCGAGCAAACATGGACATCGACAAGCGCACCGACTACATCAAGAAGCTACACGACTCCACAAGAGCTACGCTAGAGAAGCATTCCGAGCACCGAGCCTCTATCATGAACAAGCACAAGAAACCCATGGTGTTCCAAGAAGGTGACCTCATGTGGCTACACTTGCGCAAGGACCGGTTCCCCGACGAGCGCAACTCCAAGCTCAAGCCGAGAGGTGACGGTCCCTTCAAGGTCATCAAGCGCATCAACAACAACGCCTACAAGCTCGACTTACCGCAATCCAAGTACCTCGTCCACAACTCCTTCAATGTCAAGGACCTCTCTCCCTTCCATGGATACCCAAGTGATGAAGACGACGCCGAGTCGAGGTCGACTCTTTTTCAAGGGGGGGGGGAGATGATGTAGCCCACCCAACTCCACCAAGTGCACCGATGACAAGATCACGCGCAAAGGCCATCCAAGATAAGGTGAACTCGCTCCTCTCGTTCCATGATTTCGGTCATGTGGAGAATGGTGCGCTACCTCATGGTGCAACACTTTGTGTGCTCAGGTACAAGTCCACCACGGGTGCCCAAGAAGACGCGGAAGCCGAACGAGCAGGACCAGCGCAAGGAGACGAAGGCGGGAAGCTCCAGGCGGCGGAACCTCCAGTGTTCCCACCGGAGCCTCCGCTCCACGTTCGCCACCGGAGCCTCCGGTGCAGCCTCCGCCCAAAAGCCCTTCGGGTTGGTAGCAGCGGAACCACCACCGGAGCAAGCACCGGAGCCCCAGCGGAACCTCCGGGGATCCCACCGGAGCCTCCGCTCCTCAGCTCGCCACCGGAGCCTCCGGTGCTGCCTCCGCCCAAAACCCCTTCGGTTGGTTGACGACGGAGCCACCACCGGACCTCCACCGGAGCCTCCGCTCGATCCACCGGAACCTCCGGTGGAAACCACCGGAGCCTCCGCTCCTGCGCGGCCTGCGTGCCACTTTAGGGCCTTGACCCTTGTATCTTATCCTCCCACCTACCCCCCTTTTGGCACTAGACTATATATAGGCCCCCCTTTCTCAGATCTAGGGTTAGAGTTGAATCTAGACATTTAGAGCTTGGCTCTCTTGTATCCCTCTTTGAGGAACTACTCCTCCGGTGTGTACCGAGGAATGTATCAAGGCTACTCCTCCGACTTCGTCGAGGATCGTATCAAGACTCATCCAATTACTTGATCTCTCCCTTTGGGTTTCTATCAAGGAATTGTCCAATCTTCCTCTCGTTTATCTTGAGGTTCTATTGGCGTAGTGGACCGGCTACGGGTGTAAAGCGGTTTCAATCAAGGTGAGCTCAGTTGAATCGATCGTTCCGTAGGCGGCCCTCGGGGTTAGTTGACGGAAGATTTGGGGTTCTTCGGTTCTTACTAGTTACCCTTGCGTTTACTTGCGTTGCCCTCGTTTTCCCCTCGTGTGTTCATCGCGTTCTTCGTGCGTTCTTCGTTCGTTCTTGTCGATTCGTGAAGATCGGGCCAATCTAGGCGTACACCTCCACATCAGCCACTGAGGCTATGTCCAAACGGATGCCATTGTTTCCACAAAACCTCTCCATCTCGCCAAGGGACATGTTGGTTCCATTGTCGGTAATTATGCTGTGGGGATATCCGAACCGATAGATAATCCTTTTCAGAAACTTGACTGTTGTAATTGCTTCACAATTGGTAACTGGCATTACCTCGACCCACTTGGTAAACTTATCGACTGCCACTAAGAGATGTGTCTTTTTGCAAGGTGACATGTGGAAGGGGCCAACCATATCCATACCCCAAACAGCGAACGGCCAGGTTAACGGGATAGTCCGCAGTTCCATAGCCGGCACATGGGTTTGGCGAGCGTACCTTTGACATCCGTCACACCTTGCCACCAAGCGCTCCGCGTCTGCTAGGGCCGTGAGCCAGAAGAAACCATGTCGATAAGCTTTGGCCACAAGGGATCTTGTGGATGCATTATGCCCACAATCACCTTCATGGATCTCCTTGAGGATCTGTCGGCCTTCTTCTGGTGCTACACAGCGCAAAAAGACTCCTGCTGCACTTCTTTTGTACAAGTCCCCATTGATGATAGAATATCCTTTTGCTCGCCTCAGAATTTGTCTTGCTAATACCTCCTGCTGTGGTAACTCGCCCCGTGATAGGTAGGCCAGGAACGGCTCTGTCCACTCGGGAACATCACGTACTGTGGCCACGAGCTCCAAATCCGGGTCTTGGTTTGCCAGCTCTTCCTCAGACTCGGTTTTAATTGATGGTCGCCATAGCTCATCCAGGAAAACATTGGGTGGAACTGGCTCTCTGCGTGATCCGAGTCTGGCGAGTGCATCTGCTGCCTCGTTTTTTCTTCTGTCTATGTGCTCCACCTCATACCCTGAAAAACATCCGGCAACCCTGTCCACCTCTCTGCGGTATGCTGCCATAGTTGCATCTTTTCTATCCCAAATTCCTGAGACCTGCTGTACCACAAGGTCCGAATCTCCAAAGCATCGTATCCTCTTAATGTTCATCTCCTTGGCTACCTTTAAGCCATGCAATAGGGCCTCATACTCGGCCACGTTATTGGAACAATCAAAATGAATCTACAACACGTAACTTAACTTGTCTCCTTTGGGTGATGTTAGCACCACTCTAGCCCCTGATCCCTCGTACTGCTTGGAACCATCAAAGTGCATTATCCAAGACTCGGAATTTGGAGCCATGGTGGGCATGCCTGTGTGAGTCCAATCGTTAATGAAATCGACTAGAGCTTGAGATTTGATTGCTGACCTGGGCTCGTAGTTGATGTGATAATCTCCCATCTCGATCGCCCACTTGGCTATTCTGCCTGTTGCGTCCGAGTTTCTGATGATATCCGACATTGGTATAGAACTGACCACTGTTATGGGGTGTTCCTGAAAATACGGCTTCAGTTTCCGGCTGGCCATGAAGACCCCGAAAACCAGCTTTTGCCAATGTGGGTAGCGTTGTTTTGCCTCTGATAGTACCTCGCTGACGTAATAAACCGGCCTCTGGACCGGGTAATCTTTCCCATCCTCCTTACGCTCGACGACAACCACTGCGCTAACCGCCCGGCGCCCGGCTGCAACGTATAATAGCATGGGCTCTTTAGGACCCGGGGCTGCTAGGACTGGTGCCTCAGATAATTGCTTTTTTAGTGCTTCGAACGCCTCGTCCGCCTCTTGATCCCATACGAATTTATCAGATTTCTTCAAGAGCCGGTACAAGGGTATTGCCTTTTCTCCGAGTCTGGATATAAACCGGCTGAGCGCTGCTACGCACCCTGTGAGCTTCTGGACATGCTTCAAATTTTCCGGCTTTTTCAGACTTTGGATAGCTTTGATTTTATCCGGATTTGCCTCAATTCCTCTCTCAGAAACGATAAAGCCAAGTAATTTCCCGGCTGGGACTCCAAAGACACACTTTGTTGGGTTAAGTTTCATCTGGTACCTTCTCAGGTTCTTGAACGTTTCCTTTAGATCATCAATAAATGTCTCCGCTTTCCTGGTCTTGATCACCACATCATCCACGTATGCGTGAACATTGCGTCCAATTTGGTCCTCAAAGCACTTCTGAATACACCGTTGATAGGTTGCGCCAGCGTTCTTCAATCCAAATGTCATGGTCTTGTGATAGAAGGCCCCAAAAGGGGTTATGAACGATGTTTTCTCCCAATCTTCCTTCTTGAGCTTGATCTGATGATACCCGGAATATGCGTCCAGGAAACATAATAGGTCACTTCCAGCTACTGCGTCTATGATCTGATCTATCATTGGCAGTGCAAACGGATCCTTTGGGCAATGCTTGTTGAGACTTGTATAAGCAATGCACATTCTCCACTCATTGGTATTTTTTATCACGAGAACCGGGTTTGCTAACCAGTCCGGGTGAAATACTTCCATGATAAAGCCGGCTGTAAGCAGCCGTGCGATTTCTTCTCCTATAGCCTTCCTTCTTTCTTCATTCATTTTTCTCAAGCCCTGCTTCACAGGCCTGGACTTGGGATCAACGTGCAAACTGTGCTCTGCCAGTTCTGTAGGGATACCCGGCATGTCGCTGGGCGTCCAGCCGAACACATCCTGATTCGAACGAATGAACTCCACAAGTGCTTTCTCCTGCTCGCTGTCCAAGTTAGATGCTATAGCAAATTTCTTGGAGGGATCACCCTCGACAAAAGCCACCATCTTGGTGTCCTGCGCTGCCTTGAACTTCGCCCTCTCATCTTCGGTATTCGGCCTTTTTAACGCTGTTCTGTCATCCGGGTCTACTTGAGACCGGTAATACTTGAGTTCCTCTTTTCTGCAGGCTTGTTCAGCCATTGCCGCATCTCCTTCATCGCACTCAGCCGCTATATCCCGGTTCCCATGTATGGTGATGGTCTGCTTTGGACCCGGGATTTTTAGCTGTAGATACACATAACATGGCCTGGCCATGAACTTAGCGTAAGCCGGCCTTCCGAATAGCGCGTGATAAGGGCTGCGCAACTTGACCACCTCGAAAGTGAGCCACTCAACCCGGAAATTGTCCTTCGATTCCCCAAAAGCTACCTCCAGTGTGATTTTTACCTCGGGGCACGCTGAGTGACCTGGTACTATCCCGTGAAAAACTGTCGAACTCTTCTGTAGCTGGGACTCCTTGAGGCCCATGCGTAGAAAGGTTTCCCAATATAAGATATTGATGCTACTACCGCCATCCATTAAGACCTTTTTCAACTCATAACCATTTACCTGCGGCGCAACCACCAATGCTAAGACTCCCGGGTGTTCTATCCTTTCCGGGTGATCCCTTCTGCTCCATGTTACGTCCTGCTCTGACCATCTCAGGTATCTCGGAACGGCCGAGGCAACTGAGTTTACCGCCTTTTTCAGTATCTTTTTATCCTTGTTGGAAATTCCTGTAGTATGTACGTGGTATTGTCCCAACTGCTTGGGGTTGGCCTGGAAACCTCCAGCCCCCCTGGTTATTACCCGGATTTCCGCCTGCCGGGTTGCCGGCTGGGGGTGGGCCGTGGCCCGGGTTTCCACCCGGACCCGGTCCTCCTCCCCGACCTGCACCTCGCATAGCCTTGTTTATTTCCTCGTTCTTCCATCTCTGTAGGTCCGCACATTGCTCCAATGAAAGGTTAGCCGGCCTACCGTTCCTGCTATGCTTTGGGCACGCCATCCTGAAGATATCCCAATTGTTGCCCGGCCTTGGCGGTCCTTGATAATTTCCTCCGTTCTGGTTTCCTCCATTGAAGTTTCCTTCTGCCCTAGGTCTCGAAGACCCGGCTTCTGTGCTAGCGACAAACTCGGAGCTTCCCTCAAACGGGCGCTTATTCTGATTGTTCCCATTGTTACCTCCATTGTTACCCGGCGTTGATCCATTGCCGGTTCTTCCATTGTTGCTTGTGTTTGCTTTTGCTTTCTTGTCATCGACATCCTCTTCTGTAGTATCTGTTGCAGCGTGCTTGTTGCATGCATCCATTAGCTCTCCCATCGTAACCTCTGAAGCATTTCGACTAGATTTCATGCGAGTTAACTTTTGCACTAAGGGTATGTACTTGCACGTCTTTGCGATCGCTTGTATCGCATCCTTGGGCTGAATATCTGTAGATGAGTGAAGTATCTCCATGACTCAGCGCACCCAACTGCGCGCCGATTCTCCCTTCTTCTGGACACACCGCTCTAGGTCATCAATAGTAAATAGCTTTCTACACATCCCATGAAAGTGCTTGATAAACGCAGTTTTCAACTCCTCCCATGACTTGATGGATCCCTCCGGTAGATTATTGAACCATAATTTTGCTGCTCCTTCTGACATCATTAGGTACATGAACTTGGCTTGAAGATTTTCAGTTGCGTTGCGAATTGACATTGCCATCTCATAGCTGCTCAACCATGTTTCCGGATCCATAGTCGGCTCATAATTCACTACTTTACCCGGCTCCTTGAATTTATTCGGGTAAGGCTCAGCTCTGATGTTATCCGACAGACACTTAGGCCCGGCGAGATTAGTCGGAACTGGCCTCACTCGGGAAACGTGTGATCCTGCTGGGGGTGCGGCTGGACGCGGCACTGCTGCTGGTCCGTGCACCACAGACCCGGCCGCAGCTCTCCTGGCTCTGGAACTATCCACAATGGCTTGCGCTGCTGATGCTGCTGGTACTGCTTGAACGCGGGGAGGAGGCGGCATTTGCTGCTGCTCTGCCCTCCGTCGCGTTGAGCTTGTCTGAATATTGCCGGTATTGGCTCGTTGCTGGCTGATATACGGTGTCCCATGCATTCCACTTCTGTTGTCCGGGTAATTAACTTGCTGTGCCACTGCCGTGTGCAATAAATCGATCGCCCGTCGGGTATGCTCCGCATGGGGTGACTCTCTTACGGGGATCTGATTCAATGCTAACGTTGCAGCATACACATTATCCATGGGGTTGTTGTAATGACCTGCTGGCGTGCGAAACCGCGACGGTGGTGGTGGTGGTAATGTATTGCCGGTAGCAACTCCAGTCTGTAATATGGGTAACCCGGCCTGCGTGTTTACCGGTTGTGCTCCTCCAGTGGCGGGTTGATGTACAATTCCTTGGTTCGCCGCTGGAATCGGTTGGTCCTGAGGTGTGATGAATAGTGTGGCCGGGTTTATAACTCCACCCGTTGCTGGTAATCTGGTCTGGTGTCTTTGACGCACCCTGGTTGTCTCTTCTCGGAGCCGGTTCTCCAATGCATCTAGATCGCGCTGGCGCGCAGCTACCCCTTGTTTTTCTGCTTCCACTTGCCTTCTCTGTTGTTCCAATGCACGACGGGCTACATCCAGATCCCTAACACGTTCCGCCGCATTTTCCGGGGTTATGACTGTGGCTAGAACGGTGGGATCCAGGATCAGGTTGTTGTTGAACAGGGCCGAGTGTTGCGGATTTGAAGGACCCGCCCCTGGTGTCCGGTTTTCCAGATATCCGAACATGTTTGCCTGCAACTCGCTATCCGCCGCATGGCTGGTAACTGATGCCGATTCTCCGTCGACCCGGGCTAAGACCGGATTTCCGTCGACCGGATTTTGCTGCTGGGCCAATGCTTGTGCTGTTCCGACAGCGGCCGCGGTCACGTTCCCCTGATTAAGAATGGTTGCGGGGGCCGTGTAAACCGCGACCTGGCGCACAATGCTTGGCGCAGATTCGTATTCTTCTTCATCATCACTGTCTTCCTCGTACCGGTCCTCCAGCAGGTGCAGGATAGACTCGGTGTCATCTTCTCTCATAACCCGGCCACGCGGGGTCCATGCCGGCTCCTCCGGCTGTTCCCTCTTCGTGGTGGGATCTTCTGCCGGATCTATCGTCCCGACTGATTCCTCCCCATCGGACTGAACGCAGGTGGCCTCCCCTGACACAGAATCAAATCCAAAATCGTCAGGAGCTAAACCGGACGTACGTACCATGCCAATGAAGACGTTGATCCGGCCGATTGTCACGACAGATCCGGATTCGAGCAGATCCGAATCTGGCCCCCAGCCAAAATCGTCCACCATCTTCTCTCCTTCGGGGTTGGTGTAGATCTCGCCGACGACGAGGTTCTTCATGTTCTCCCGAGCTTCTCCCGTGATGTAAACACCCTTGGACGTAGGCCCCACGGTGGGCGCCAAATGTCGTGGGATAATCACCGCAGACGTTACCGGGGGTAACTTGTCTTGGGGCGAATCGACTCGAGTGTTTGGGAGAGGGTTTAGCTCAAAGGAAACCATGGTGATATGCGATCTGGTAGCCGGCAATCAAGTCGCCGAGTCTACGATCTGATATATTAGCTCGACACTGGTGTTACAATAGATACACGAAATCTCTCGATCTGGCGATCGTATTCTCGCTCACGTAAAAGCTCGTCTAACCCTAACCTAGGGACCGGCTTATATAACATCCGGACCCCCTGGCTTACTTTCCAAGGCGTACTCTGAATCCTACCCGGACACTGCTTACAAACCCTAAACTTCCTTACCGGAATCCACAATCCGGGTTACGAGGCCTTCATTCCTGGGCCTTCTAGAAGCTTCTTTATCCTAAGCCGGGTCTTGCGCAGCGTCCTTTGGGCCGAGTTACTCCTTGGCGTTAGCCTACCGGGTTATCATCCCTCCATCAGATACCATCTTTCCAACTATTCTCCACCACTTCATAGGTGATCTCTAGGGTTGACGGTGCTAGAAATGGTGCACGGATGGTACAGACCACCAACCAGGATAATACCCGTCCATCATGGTGAATCTGGGCTCCCTTCAACTCAGGTAGTGGACGACCGATAAGGCGAGTCATCTTGATCAAATCCTCCTCAAAGTGGCGGTAGCAAGGTAAATGCATATCCAGCTGGAAGGACTCGGTGAAGACAAGAACCATCTACACACAATGTTGAGTGTAGTTTAAGTTAGGTAACAGTGTGCAAAATTTTAAGATACTCAAAGGTAACTCGGTATAAGCAGAGTTTTAAAAAACACAGGGGGGATGGAGTAGGTAGAATATTTTGGTAAATAGTCATCTTAGTACGTAGTATTTTATACTAACTTTCCAGAGTACAAGCTAAAGCCCATGCTAACTAAGGTCTCCTAAGGTCAGGATAGCTCTGATACCAACTCTGTAAGGTCCCCTAGAACCACTGGTCAAGGACACCTCCAATACGCATACATTCACGATCCCAGATCACACCAGTCGTGAACAACATATCAAGTTGGTACACAGATACAATATGCATTACACGATTACAGAAACACTTACAAACAGACGTGGCCACATGACCAAGTCCGGCTCAAATGCCACGCAGGGCAAACACACAACACAAACAGCGGAAGACTAAAACACACAAACGTAGTAGTGCCCAAGTCATGCCTTAACCTACAGGCTGCTGACCGGGAGACGATCCTAGTTCGCAAGTCCATCAGCGCAGTACTATTCCTCGTAGATCTCCTCCTGAGACTCCTCCTCGAAGTCAGGCAAGTAAATACCAGGGACGAAACCAATATGAGTACATTTGAATGTACTCAGCAAGACACCCATCACGTAACTTACCAAAATGCAAGTATGCTTATATGGTGTAGTAGGTAGGCTATACATAGGGTTCACTATCCATGATATATGAAAGATATATCATAGTTGATTTTGAAAATCTCTGTATCTTTGTTGGAGAAGATACTTCAAAAGAAAATAATATAGTTTTCTTTCTCTTGTAGATATCACATGTACAAGAGGTTTTGTAAAACTTTGTTAAAAGAAAGATTTCTCTTTGCAAAACTTCTTGTAAAACAACTTCTGGCTTTTCTGCATCAGTGCCTCAAAGGTACAAAGTTCCTCCTTTCGAACACTTCACAAGTCCAACTTCGTTTTGAAAAATCCTTTTTGAAAACATTGACACAATGCTAGCTACATGGCCATTCAACTGTCCATATCCGAGGACGCGACTATTCAGAATAGTTTGACTCTGCAGAGGTGTACACATCCACCAGATTTAGTACATCCGTCGTGAACAACCACGGACTGTAACAACAGTATGTAAACATCAGATAACCGATCCTAACCATCCACTATGCTCAAGCTAGAATATGACTATCTCTTCAGTTGGGTTTGATCCCCGGCACCTGGTCAAACCCCGCCATGACAGGAGATTCATGGTTTCTCCCCGGCACCGAGCCCAACCACGCCATGACATGACCCATCTGTCGCGACCGGAGGAGAACTTAATTCCACACTTTTTATATCGCATGTTTCATAACTTGGCGACACTCGGTTTGAGGGAGTACGTCCCCTTATAGAAAATTGATATAGAACAACAAAAACAAACTTCAAATTAAGCCCCGTGCCCATGTTGAGGTAGGGTGGCAGTACGGTAACGGTTGTCCGGCGAAGACTAGGTTATGTGTCATTTTTGTAAAAACACCCTTTTCCCAAAAATGACCACTTCAACATTCCTCCGGTGGATAAAGCTCATCCTTTCCACTAGGTTTTCCATAAAGCCTTTGTTTTGCAAAAACATATTTTTAGGGTGTCCACTTAGGGACTTATACTTTTGATGGTAATGAATACCATATGGTAGCTATGGGCTTGGTAACACCAAGTATCAACTACTGGCACAATAATAGTATGTATAATAATAGTAGTAGCCA
The DNA here is from genome assembly GCA_028641055.1 of Alopecurus myosuroides. Lineage (NCBI taxonomy): Eukaryota > Viridiplantae > Streptophyta > Magnoliopsida > Poales > Poaceae > Alopecurus > Alopecurus myosuroides. The sequence continues at coordinate 411,694,135 of CM054059.1, read as the reverse complement.
CTCAAAAATAGTTTTTGGTAAACTTTTCAGAAGTAAAACATGCATGATAGATAATGATAAGTGTAATAACAACAAGCATCAGGATGGCTCGCCTTAAGTCTCTTAGTGTCCCTAGCCTTGAAGTAGCTTGAACTTGACACAAAACTCGACAACTCCTTATTCTTCTTCTTCGTTGTCTAACGCCGTAAAAGAAATAAAGACACTCACTCAGAACCAAAGAAGGCAATCAATAACACAAGTAACACATACAACAAGGAAACTTATACTAGCGCAATTGCTAAAAAATTATCGCAGAAACTATCTCACAAACTCTCATGGTACAAAAATATCGTGAAATGAACATATGGTTGAGAAACCATATCCCACATATTACATACCATATATGGAGTGGGTGTACCACTCTCATAATAAGATATTCAAGAAGCTAAAAATATAGCTTGTGGGCACAAAAGTGAGTGTACTAACAATCAATCAGAGCAATACCCATGGCAGTGGGTATTAACAACACACAAGGAATCATCACCAAACAAGTTCATTACCAAACTAATGCATAGATAACAAGATACTAACTTATAATAACAACAACACTAGCACAACAATAACATAAGTACAATACTCATGCTAAGGTAAACACTCAAACAATTCCAAACAACAAAGCAAACATGCCACAGATGAGTGAGCTAGTTATAGACTATGCGAATATCTACCTCCAAAACAAAGGAATCCATCTATCATGAAATAGATAAACAAACCAGTGGCTCAACCAATGGAAACAAATCAAAGCACACACTCTAAAACACAATCATTACAAGGGATAATAAAGCTAGAAAACAACATAGTGACAGGAGTGCACTAAAAGCATACTAGTGTGAAAATTCTGCAGATGCATGCTATAAGAAGTAATTGCATCCTACAACTAATAGCAACAAGCAACTCCACAAGTCAAGCTAACAGAAGTAACAACATCCTAAGAATGCTAGGATAAACATATGCTCATAAAATAAAAAAGACAACAATACTAGAGCAACTCACAATATCTACTGGTGACACTAATGCATCACTATAGAAGCAAACAACACTACAAGGATGCATAACTCTAAACAAGAAATGTATAAAGGTAAAAACCTAATAATAGAACACAAAACCTTACACATGCTAGTAAGCAAAAACACTAAAATACCCCTATGAAAAAAACTACAAAGCAAGGATCACTGATGGCTCCCAAGTGCAGGAGATCAATCGTAGTCTTCGATGGGAAGTATTACCCAAATTTGTAGTTCGACTCAGTGGGAACACAATAATACCGGTGAGACTTTAGCAATTGGGACGTCACTCCCAACCACACCTGTGTATCAACAAACTTGCAGCGAGAGTGGTGAGTGTAATAATGCAGTGAAAGTAAACAAACAGAAAGTAAATGGAGAGCAAGTGTTTTCCTAGTTTTCACCGGAAAAAAGTGAAAGTAAACCAGAGACTAAAACGCAGGCATGAGTGACATCGGGGTGTTGCACGGATAAGATTGATCATGTAATAATTTTTTGCTAGCAGCGGGGCCTTTCTCTATCTCAGTTTTATGTAGGTGTGTGTTCCGTAAATTATTGTGCGTACTAACCAAGAGAATTTGCACAAAGCCTATTGTCCTACCTGCCCATTTCACCGGGGCCAATTTGGAACTACAGGTAATTAAGGTCTACCCTTTCGAATAGCCCGGACCAACGCATTAACACTCCATGAACACACATAATCCTCAAACTAGAACACATCCCCCTTGTTTTCCCTAGCTGTCACTTTAGGGTTCGCAGGTTCAACATAATAGCAGGTAATACACATTGCAGATAGATACCAAACTCAAATATATGATGTAGCAATGTAAGTTCAGTACTTAAATCATGCCACTTGGGCCCTAGTAACAAGCATTAAGCCTAGCAATAGTGCATCAACATAAGACATAAGAATTCTCAACACAAACCCCTAGATCCCGCATATCGGGTAGCAATTACATGATCAATCTCATCCAATACCCCTCACACCTCACATGCCTACATCAAATACTCACACATGGAGGGGGTGATGGAGCTCATGGTTGATGGAGATGATGGTGGTGATGATGATGTTGACAAAGCCCCTCGAATTCCACCTCCGGGGGTGAAATCCCGGATCAATCTGACTCCGAAATCGAAGATCGTGGTGGCGGCGGCGCTCCGTTTCGCGAACAGCCCTCTCCTTCGAAACCCGTAAGTTTCTCGTATATATGGAGGGGTACGTCGAAGACCTAGCCGGAGTGGGCCATCTGGGCCCAAAAGGGGTGACCCCACGCGGCCAAGGAATCTGGCCGCGTGTGGGGCCCCCTTTTGGCCCTCGGGTGGCCCCCCGGCCCCATCTGGTGCTCATTCCCCTTCTTTTCCATAAAAAGTTACGTGGTTTTCGTCCCCTGTGAAAAGTCCTGCGAAAATAGACGGAAAGAAGACTTTTTCTAAAAACAGCGTCAGATTCTGCAGATTTATTCAATTATGGGGGACTCCGGAGAGAAATACGATGCAAAGTGCTTGGAAAAGTAGATGCATTTTGGGTGCATCAACTCCCCCAAGCTTAGCTCGTTGTTTGTCCTCGAACAACTCAAACGCAGTGCAGAAGCGATAAAAACTTTGGCAAGAACTTTGCATTGCATATGCATCATCAATTAATACTAGCAAATACTCAAGACATGATTCCTGTAACAAGTAGCAAAATACTAGCAAGTGTGCATCTACTCAGTGTTGAGGCATATATACTTATTGCAATAGAAATAACATGAAGTGTTAATACTTGAATGATTTTGCTCAATGGTAGACATAAACAAAGGCTTGTGCATCGCTGATAATTGAATCATATCAAGATTTTTGAGATATCTGATTCTTTCATATGTTGACAAGTAAACTCATTGTGCTTACTACCTTGCTCTCAGTTTTGCTAAAGAATTAATTTTTCATTTTGATTCTTATGCTTGACAAACTACAAGTTGAAAGCCTCATGCCCCTTAAAAGCGAAGTCCCGCACCATGATTACTCAACTCTAGATTCCTAATAAGCCTTGTACAATCATTGTAAGTATTAATGACATCATAGAGAGCAACAATTGGGGTACCTCTTGCCCCATGACATGGAAACCAGCCGATGTCAAAATGGCAAGACAAACAAATCGAATGGACTCATTATCCTTTTTTATTTCATTCACTATATGCATAGCTTCTTATTTTATTATAGGATATGTTGCGGAGTCCATTCTAGCTATAAGTAAATTTCCACCATGATATCGCATGGCTTGGGTTAGCGGCCCAATGCGTCTCTCTAATCATATATACTTACTCATAAAGACTTACTATTCCTCTACCTCATTTCGGCATGACAGGCATCCACAGTTAAAATAACATAATATCAACTTGAATATAGAATTCTTAGTGCAGCGTTGAAAGTTTTCCATGTGATACACATTTAGACTAACCCCCAACCATAAGTTCGTCAAGCATAAGACTCCAATCATTCATGAAATTTTCTCTTTTAATTATTTCCTTGGTTGGCAAGTTCAGTAAGCACAATGGGATGCGTAAACCTTTGCTTAAGGCTACAATTATTCAATCCATCAGCCAAGTAATGACACTAAACAATATTTCAGTTGCATCAGAATATATTCTACTAAACCACGGAGAAGATAAACAATGGCTATTATGTCACTAAGTGTTAAGGGAATCATAAGGTGTGCACTTGATGTTATTAAAAAGCATACATAAGCACGGCAAAGGGTGTCATACCTTTCATCCCTTCAAGCACATTATCATATCATTGTTGTTCTCCTCTCCCCACTTGAACTGCTCAATAAAAACTCAAATCTTGCTATAAAAAGTTACTGCATTCAGCAATTTGTTTACCTACCTAAACACCTCAAAAGTTTCTCATGTTTTACAGAGGTGAAGGTCATAAAAAGTTGCAGTAGTGATTAAATTTTCAGCTCAAACGGAGTCACAAGTAAAGATTAAAGCATATAACAGTGAACATATTTCAGCAATTCCTGCAGCTCCGTATTTATACTAAACTCAAGAAAACAAAAATCTTTTTGTGGTTTTTGATTTTTAGAAACATAATGTAAATAACCAGAAGTAAACTAGCTAACAAATAACAAAAATATTTTTGTGTTTTTCAGATTTAAAGAACGTAAAACAACAAATAACATGCAAGTGATATAACACAACGAATGAGGACGGAGAGAAATACTCCCCCAAGCTTGTGATCAAGCTAGTATCCTGGGTGGTAATCAATTCATCCTCCCATAACTGATTATCATCATGATTGTTGGACACCCTTGCTTCTCTTCTCCTTGTCCTTGAGGACATCCCAAGCAATGCCTTTCCCTTGTTCAGCATGTTACCTTGCTGTACCAAAATAAAATTCAACAATAATTAAATTGTATCACTCTAAAACATTGCTAAGGCATCCATAACTAGTCCTCTAATCAATATCATGCATCCATATCAACTAGAAAACTTAAATTCATGGAGTTCTTAGACATAATAGGTGACACCTAGTGCAGCAAAATACTTCATACACAAAGCATGGGAGAAAAAAGTAATTGGATGAGTGAAGGAGTTACATACCAAGGAGTGATTCCATCAAACAGATTTGAAAAATCTGCCTCAAATGTGGAGATCGAGGATTGACGGAGAAATAGAGCACGGGAAAAATGGAGGAGATGAACTGGGGTTGGTTTTCGGTCGAAAGGGAGCAGATGAGCATTGGATGGGCCCCAGCATCCACTTGTGGCCAAAAATGGGGTATCCCACGCGGCCAAGGAATCTGGCCGCGTGGAGGTACCTATTTTGTCCCCTGGTGGCCTGCTGGTGCTCCCCCACTGGCTGTTGGTCCCTTCGGGCAAAAAACTGACCCCCTATTTAATCTGGAATTTTACGTGAAACTTTTCTACAGAGAATTTCTAAAACTTCATATTCTATGATTTCTGATTCTAAATTTTTTAATACTATGTCTATGTCTCACAACTTTAAAGCAAATAACATAAAAAAATGCAATTTAAATGTTTGTGAATCATGCCTTTATCATTTCCACATTAGTAATGAGGTTGATCAGGTCTCATTAGCAACATGTAAAGAATATAGCTCATGATTCTTATTATTACTTATTATAAAACAATAAATCAAGTTACCTCATATTTGATTGGAATGGTCCCAATCATCAATATTTCATACCTTGGTGCTAGAGGTGGTATAGGTATTTCAATGCTACCAATCTTAATGGAATTTATTTGTATAGCATTCACACTTGTGCTCATACTTGTAACATGTTTCTTCTTGGGAAAATAAATAGTGTGCTCTTTGCCTTTAACATTAAATGTCACTTTGCTCTCACTTCAATTTATCACAGCTCCTGCAGTATTCAAAAAAGGTCTACCAAGAATAATAGATAGATTATCATCTTCAGGCATTTCTAATATAACAAAATCAGTAGGTATCAACTCATTAGCAATAGAGATGGGAACATCCTCACATATTCCTATAGGTACAGCAGTTGTTTTACCAGCCATTTGTAAAGATATTTCTGTTGGAACTAGTTTGTTCAAATTAAGCTTCTTATATAGTGAGAAAGGCATACCACTAACACCAGCTCCTAAATCACATAATGCAGATTTCACATAGGCTTCGTTAATTTTGCAAGGAATAGTAGGAATACCAGGATCTCCACGTTTTTCAGGCAATTTTCCTTTAAATGAATAATCATCAAGCATAGCAGTAATAACATCAGTAGGTATCTTTCTTTTATTAGTGAGAATATCTTTCATGTATTTTGAATATGGAGGATTCTTAATAGCATCAATAAGTGGAATCTCTAATTTCATATTCTTAATCATATCATAAAATTGCCCATACCTCTCTTCATTTTTTGTTTTTGATAACTCCTGGGGATATGGAATGGGTCTTTGTACCCATGGATCCCTTTCTTTACCTTTATCTTTATCTTTATTTGGTTTCTTCTTCTTCTTGGTCTTCTCAATAGGAGGCTGAGGATCCTCCTTACCAGCAGCTTCTTCATTATTATCATCATGTTGTTCAATATCAGGTGGAGATGATTCTTCTTCTTCATTATTATCATCCTCAGTTTCAGCATCAGAAATAGAAATATCCTTGTCTTGCTCATTGGAGTCATCATCATGCTCATTTTCATTGGGAGATTTTCCTGCAAAAGATTTATCTTTAAGAGCAACTTGCTCTTTTCTTTTAGGATGATCATCGGGATAATCAGGATCCTGGGTGCTTGCACCTCCCCTTGTATTAACTCCACATAATTGTTTTTGTTTATTCAGATTTTCATACAATTGATTTTGTAAAGAAATCATTTGCTCAACTTGATTGTTCATCATTTCACAATGTTTAACAATTCTTTTAACTTCCCCTACACTAGCATTTAAATTTTCACGGAGGAAATTAATTTTATGATGGTTTTCCATGATAGTCATTCTAATTTTACGCTCGTCAGGATTATCATGATAAGAAAAATTGTTAACATAAGAGACATCAACAGGAGGTGTTACCTCCTCATTACCTTCCATAGGGAGTATAGAGTTCACTTGAATTGGAAAGCATGGTTCATCAGTAGGAAGTTTAATACCCATTTCAGATAATTCCTTGAGATGAGAGGTTTTAATTCCCTTCTCTTTAATATCCTTGGAAGCTTCAGCCATTGTTTCTTGGTTCAATTCGAGTATACCTCCTTTCTTCTATGGGAGTGTCTTGTTTTTATCTATCTCCTCAATGTTCCAATCAGCTTCATTCTCGAGAATAGACTCCAGTAATTCAATTGCTTCATCAACACTTCTGTCCCTAAAGATATTCCCTGCAATATTATCAAGGTAGTCTCTTGTTTCCCCCATTAGTCCATTATAGAATATATCAAGCAATTCATGAGGTTTAAAACCATGACCAGGACATTTCTTACACATTTTACCAAATCTCCCCCAAGCTTGGGGTAGACTCTCTTTCTTATCTTGTTTAAAATTGCCAATTTCAACAGTTAATGCATGTATCCTTTCAGCAGGAAAATATTTATTGAAAAACAATTGCAAGCATTCTTCCTTACTAGTAATACCTGCAGGTCCTAAACGATTATACCAAACTCTAGCATCTTCACCCAAAGAAAAAGGAAACAATTTTAAGAATAAATAATGTTGACGGATTTCATCATTTCCAAATGTAGTAGATAAAGCATGCAATTCAGCAATATGATCAAGAGGAGACTCCTCATCCTTTCCACAGAATCTAGACTTCTCAACTATCTCAATTATCTCAGGATTAACATTGAATTCATAATCTTTATCTCTAATTCTAATAGCCGGGCCACACAAATTCCTAGTAGCAGCAAAACAGTTTCCAAGAGATGCATCATCATAAATAGAGAGTTTATCAAGTTTTGTATAATCGGGTGATATAAAGGCCTCAATAAATGCTTCTTCTTCTTCAGAAGAGGCCCCATATTCATACTCTCTATGAGTCTCATTTCTTTCTAGCTCAAGTTCTATATTTTCATCTACAGAAGATTCAGGAATTTCAGTTGTTTCAGGTGTTTCATTTGCCTCAGGTGTTTCAATAGTTTCAGGAATTTCAGAAGCTAGTTCTTTGTCTACATTATCAAGTGTTTGATCATTAGATGTACTAGTAGACATTTTTTACAATGGTGATTTACCAGCTATTCCTTTCTTTTTCTTAGCAGCCACAGTAGAAACAATATTAGGTGAAAAATTTGGTCTACTAGGCAAATCATTACCAGAACGAGTAGTCGAAGGCATTACCTCCTTCAAAGTGTCCTTTCCCTTTCCCATTGTAGGGAACAAGAAAGTGCAGCAAGTAGACAATAACAAGTGGTCTTACCAATAAATCTAGGCTCCCCGGCAACGGCGCCAGAAAACAGTCTTGATGGCCCCCAAGTGCAGGAGATCAATCGTAGTCTTCGATGGGAAGTATTACCCAAATTTGTAGTTCGACTCAGTGGGAACAAAAGAATACCGGTGAGACTTTAGCAATTGGGACGTCACTCCCAACCACACCTGTGTATCAACAAACTTGCAGCGAGAGTGGTGAGTGTAATAATGCAGTGAAAGTAAACAAACAGAAAGTAAATGGAGAGCAAGTGTTTTCCCAGTTTTCACCGGAAAAGAGTGAAAGTAAACCAGAGTCTAAAACGCAGGCATGAGGTGACAGCGGGGTGTTGCACGGATAAGATTGATCATGTAATAATGTTTTGCTAGCAGCGGGGCCTTTCTCTATCTCAGTTTTATGTAGGTGTGTGTTCCGTAAATTATTGTGCGTACTAACCAAGAGAATTTGCACAAAGCCTATTGTCCTACCTGCCCATTTCACCGGGGCCAATTTGGAACTACAGGTAATTAAGGTCTACCCTTTCGAATAGCCCGGACCAACGCATTAACACTCCATGAACACACATAATCCTCAAACTAGAACATATCCGCCTTGTTTTCCCTAGCTGTCACTTTAGGGTTCGCAGGTTCAACATAATAGCAGGTAATACACATTGCAGATAGATACCAAACTCAAATATATGATGTAGCAATGTAAGTTCAGTACTGAAATCATGCCTCTTGGGCCCTAGTAACAAGCATTAAGCCTAGCAACAGTGCATCAACATAAGACATAAGAATTGTCAAGACAAACCCCTAGATCCCGCATACCGGGTAGCAATTACATGATCAATCTCATCCAAAACCCCTCACACCTCACATGCCTACAGCAACTACTCACACATGGAGGGGGTGATGGAGCTCATGGTTGATGGAGATGATGGTGGTGATGATGATGGTGACGAAGCCCCTCGAATTCCACCTCCGGGGGTGAAATCCCGGATCAATCTGACTCTGAAATCGAAGATCGTGGTGGCGGCGGCGCTCCGTTTCGTGAACAGCCCTCTCCTTCGAAACCCGTCAGTTTCTCGTATATATGGAGGGGTACGTCAAAGACCTAGCCGGAGTGGGCCATCTGGGCCCAAAAGGGGTGACCCCTCGCGGCCAAGGAATCTGGCCGCGTGTGGGGCCCCCTTTTGGCCCTCGGGTGGCCCCCCGGCCCCATCTGGTGCTCATTCCCCTTCTTTTCCATAAAAAGTTACGTGGTTTTCGTCCCCTGTGAAAAGTCCTGCGAAAATAGACGGAAAGAAGACTTTTGCTAAAAACAGCGTCAGATTCTGCAGATTTATTCAATTATGGGGGGAGTCCGGAGAGAAATACGATGCAAAGTGCTTGGAAAAGTAGATGCATTTTGGGTGCATCAATCACTCAATTCTAATAACTCATGCTTTTCTAATAATAAAATAACAAGCACTCAATACAAGATTAACTAAACACTTCCAAAAATCCATACACTCAATGACATCCATTCACAAATAATTTATCAATCACAAGGAAAACATTCTATTTGGAAACAATAATCAATTCAAACAAAACAAAAGTGAAGCACTCCTTAACATGATATTCCCAAGGGAACATTATGTTAACAAATGCACCACACCTAAACACACTATGCGTCACAAAGTATTACTAATGATTCAATCAAATAAGTAAAACAAACAACCATTTTCCCTGGTGGAAAATAGTAAACACACATAAAAAAAAAGCTACAAGCAAACAAGTGTATGGTAGGGGATTTGCATCCCTAACCAAAATGCAATGGGACCAGTGGGTTATGGGCCCACTAATACCAAGGCATCAAGAGGTTACAAAGCCTCTGATCACACTTGTCAAAATTAATTTAGCAAGGCAAACAAGACATGGATATTCATACTAGTGAAAACAATACTAGTGAAAACAAACAACAAATGCTACACATGCATCTCTATAAAATAAGTGAAAGCTAACAGAGGTAATAACACTAAAATAACAGTACCAAAATGGTACTGGACCTATCATAACCATAACAAATTCTAGGAAGCTTACAATCAAAGATTTACATCACACAACCTAGTCAAAAATCAATACTAGAGAATAAGCAAATAATATTTCTACAACCAAAAGATTTCCAATCATGCACATACTTCCTAAGGTAGATTTACTGCAAGAGAAAAACCTAATAAAAAGTAGTAACACACCTATGCATGCTAGGAAACAAGTCTCACACAATCAAACATTTTACTTCAAACAAATACACACATAACAATGAAAACAGAAAAGTTGCTGTATCTAAAAAGGCTCACCAAAAATAATATAGGGCTCTAAAAATTCACACAAGCTAGGATCTGATATATATAAACAAACACAAACTCATCCAATTGGATTCACCTCAAAAAACATTTTTAAAATCCTTCTAAGAATCCTAGAAAAGCCTACTGGTCATTTACCAAAATGGATGGCATTTCCGTTTGGTAAATCACCTTGATGTGTGGACAAGCCCTAATGATAGATCTAATCATAAGATATCCAAAACAATTTGGTTTGATCAATTTGGATACAGATCTAGAAAGTGAAGCCAAAAACAATTTCACAGATACTCTGTGCCAAAACATTTATTGTGACCAAAATAAAAGTGCAAACTTGGATCTGCCAAGTGTAAATGGTTAGGAAAACATACATATAGTTCTGTGAATTTTTGTTAAATTTAATTTGCATTTAAACTATTTTTCACATGGCCAAAGTAAACAAGCTAGAAACTGTTGATTTTAAAAAGAAAATAAAACAGAAGGGTGGGCTAGGATATTCACGGGTGCGGCCAATCTAGGTGCCAGGCGCGGCCCAAGTGCACGGCGCATGCACGGTCACGTGCGGGAAAACCCCCATTCAACAGGGGCTGTCGATCATAGGATCGATGCCTCGCGGCGGTTCTTCCTCCTCTCCTCTCTCTATCATCCGCACGAAGGGAACATCGGGGGTGGCCGGGGACTCACCGTGGGGAGACGAAGAAGGGCGGCGCCGGCTCGGGGAGGGTGTAGGGTCGTAGGGGAGTCGGGGGGGCACTGGTTTGGGCGTCGGGCGCGGCTCCAGGCGGCGGCGCGCGGCAGGTGCCCGTGGGGGCGACCACGGATGGCGGCGGCGTCCTGCAAGCGAAAAAGCCACTGGGAGGGGTCAGGCAAGGTCAGGGGTTCACGGGGAGCTCAAAGGAGTTGAACACAGGTGGTGGGAAGGCGTGGATGATGTGCTCCACCTCGGGCTCGGGCTCGGGCTCGGTGACCGGCGGCGAGCTACGGCTTGTGCACGCCCACAGAGGCTAGTGCTTGGCTCCTCCTTGCTTGGGGAGGGTGTGGGGGTATAGGGGAGCTCAGTGGCGAAAGGGACTTGTGTTTTGTGTCTTGTAGCCACGGGTTTGAGTGCAAGGGCAAGTGTGGGCTCGGTTTGATGCCAAGGGTTGGCATGGGGATGTCCAGAGGGTCTTTTTGGTCATTGCATGACATGGAATGTTGCCAAGGGCCAAGACAAGAAAGGGGGAAGTCAAAAGTGACCTTTGGAGTGGAGAAGAGGGCAAGGGAAAGATCACAAGGGCCAAGGAATGTGAGCCCATACCTTGCCACATCATCATTGTCCCCTCTCTTCTCTCACTTGCTATCTTTCTCACCAAGCCTTATAGAGGTTAAGAAAAGGATCCTAGGTGGAGTGTATTCTATGGTAAACACACTAGGAAAAGTCTCACTTCAAAACTTGCAAGAAAAAGCAAAGAAAACATTTTTCCAAAAGTGTATATGTCACTTTTGCAAAAATTCAGAAAATTCAGTTAACACTTAGAAATTTTTCTAAGTGTTGGAAAACAGAAAAATGAGCAAAAAGTTTGGAATGTTTTCAGAGACCAAATGGATTCCAATTTTTGTTTTCCAAGTTGGAACTTTTTAAACATATTTTAAAATTTCATAAACATCCTTTGGAAACAAAATTGGAATAGTTGAAGGCTATGAAAGCATAGTGGAAAAAGGTGTACTATTTGTTTTTCTCTGTTTTCTAAAAATGCAACTTTCTGCCTTATGTTTCTTCCTTAAAAACAACAACCAAAAGATCATTTTTAATGTTCCAAAAATCAAACCAAGCTTATGTATTTCTATTCCATATATCAAGGAACAAATAAAAGTCAAGAAAACATAAAATAACATTTTATAGCCTAGTGAAAACAAAGGTGGAAAACAGGTACTTGGCTATATTTCCAGGGAATAGTTTCTATAGAAAACTTAAAAGAAAACTTCCATAAATAATTTTGAAATTTTGTTTTCTTGGACCCAACAAAGCTAAAAGTTTATTTACAGATGAAATCAAGAATGATCCAAGTCTTGGAATAAAAATCACTCAAGTAACATCAGGGAAAACATCAGGAAAAATTATAGAATTGTTTTTCAGGAAACATTTTGATATTGGTTTTATAAAGAAACAAAACTTGCATTGCAAATATGATTAAGATCATACACACATGCTGGTTCAAACAAACATGTGGTTAAAAAAAATGTTGGCCCTAATTTTTGTCTTCTTGAACCACAGTATAAGAATCCAAAAACTGGGGTGCGACAAAGTGAGAAGAAGGCAAGGACTTGCTTCAGCTGTGGTGATAGATCTCACTTTTTTGTGGAGTGGCCTTTCAATAATAGAGTTGATAATGGTGAAAGGCTGATGCGTCCCAAAATGACACATCTTTATCCATGTTTAAACCATATCTTTGTCATGAAAATGGTAGAAATGTCACTCTAGCCCTGCCACTAATCACTAATGTGCAATTTATTTGCAAATGTCTATGTAATGATTTTTTACTGCATATATTGGACATGAAATCAATGGAAATTGGGGCTAAAAGGAAGGAAAATATAAATAGCCAAAAATCATTGAAGGCTACCCTTGCAACAAACTTGCGACCACAGTACGGTCACCATCGACCGTGCCGCCCACAGTACCGCTGTTAGAAGGACGGTCAGGTCAAACCAACAAAAAGTCGCAGAAGGACCCAGAGCAAGTTCATGAAGGAAGTCGCCCCAAACCCTAGTCTATTCGCTGGAATCCCATGTAAGGAGAAGAAACATCCCCCAGATAAGAGTCACACACCATTCCCTCTCCATCGTCGTCACCGCCGTCCTCTCCACGCAAGACCACGAAGTGTTGCCGCATCTCCATCTCATCATATCCACCACCACCATAGTCATAGCCATACTTCTATTTTGTAATCTAGATCCCATTGCGGTTGGGAACATTGTAAGAATTTCCATCTATTCAATCCAAGTACTATTTTCGTTTTAACGTTTTCTATTGCTGATATGATCGTGATGTGAGAGTAGTCCCTCTCAGGCTATGGGCTGAGGCCTAACCTTGCAGCCATGCGCTTGATCTAAATGGGATAATTAGTCTACTGAGTTCATCTATGTTATTTGTGTGTGCTCTACTATATGTGCCTCGCTCCAAGGACTTGTCAAGTACCAAGACCCCGAAGAGTGATCAAGGTAAAGGTATAGTGAGAGTGAAGCGAAAGGTTGATCGGTAACGTTTGTGACAGGAGGATCAATAAGACTGCTGGAAGCGGATCTCTCCGGAACTAACAATGACATCACCGTGCTTAATGCTTTCGTCTTCCTTTTTAGAACTAAAAGCCGAGGCAACCCCGTGAGACGGAACGAATACATGGCCAAGGTTGGACGAATTACTCTTGTTAACCTGTGCTCGGACACATAGTGGACTACAGATGTATTGCCTACACACATCTAAATATCATATGTATTAATTATACTAAGCTGTTTTAACTTTATTTTATTTATCCCATACTACTAATGCACTGCTGCAGGTGAAACCTTAAACCCATGCCTATATTTAATCATTGATAACAACCTCTTTTGCAATACAAGAATTGGTCCGGTTAGAACAGTAATTAGCAAGCTTTCTATGGATTCATTGACTGGTCTCATCGAGCACCTACTTCACGGTTCGATAAAACCTTAGGTCTCAAGGGAAAAAGCTAACATACTATATTCAGCAATCCGGATCGAAGGTATCAACCCGTTTTCTGGCGTCGTTGTCAGCGAAGTATTTCTCCTACCCTGGTGAGGTCATAGAGTCCCTTTTTTTTTGCTTTAGTTTATTACTTGCTTAGCTTATTTGAAAACCCAAAAATATTAGTTTATATTTTGTTCTTACATGAAAACACACAAAATTAGTATGGAAAACAAGAAACTTGGGCAGTTTTCTACTCCCAATAATGATTATTTATGTGCACCCATCACTCAACCCACAGTTGTTGCGGAGAACTATGAGATTAAGCCTAATTTACTGAACCTTATTCAATAGAATCAATTTAGTGGTTCGGCTTTTGTGGATGCACGTATGCACTTGAACAGTTTTAATGAATTGTGTGATATCATGCGTATAAAGTATGTTACTCCAAATTCAGTCAAGCTACGTTTATTTCTGTAACATCCGTGATTTTTGGAAAGTGCAAAAATCGCTAAAAAATTGGAACTTTTGTTTCTTGATTGAAGCAAGCCACCAAAAACAAATCAAACTCACACAAAAAAGTGAATATCATTGTTATTTCATTGCTATTGGAATTTATAATCAATTATGCCTTTAAAACTTATTCAAAATAAGTTTCATCTATTCAAAGATATTATTTATCTTTACCAAACCATACTTCATAAAAGGTTTTCACTTCAATTATTACTTTGGAAATGTTTTCATGGCATTTAAAACTTGGGGATTACGAAACCCTAAGAATTATTTTCACCATCATTAGTATTTTATGAACTTGAAAATAGTTATATGACTACAAAATGTCTTATCAAACCTTAAGAATGCAAAATTGTTTTACTAGCTATATGTTTTCCAAATGGTTCTTCAACTTCTACTTATTGGTAATATTTCTTTCTCCAACTATTTGGTTATAGAAAATATTTTCAAAATCAAAAATCAACTATATAACCTTTCAACTAATATATCCAGTGTTAAATAACAAAAGGTTTTTCACCAAATTACTTTTGTGAAAAGTACTTTGAAGAAACATATTTTCAAATTGTTAAGTCTCTAATTTCTATTTGACCAATTATTTAATTTTTTATTTTTTATTTTTAAAATGGCATAAAAGTTGCTATTAGTATTTACCCCTATTTTAAAAATATAAAATAAGTTGTAATGACTTTGAAAAGTAATTTTTGACTTGTATAATGTATATGTAATATTATAAAACCCTATTAAAAATTATTTGCTATTTTCCATATAAAATGATATAATGCACTATTAGTGTTATTTCATATTTTTTTTCAAATTTGAAAAATTCAAATGTGTTGAAATGATTATTAAATGTTTCCATCTGAAAGGTTATGATTTTACAAAAAAATTATAAATTAAATTGGGGTTAATTGGAATTATAAAACAGAAGTTATGAATTAAACACTAAAACAAAAATAAAAAGAAAATAATGGATGGCGTCATCGCTGACGTCATCGCCTTCCTCATCCGAAGGCAACTCCGGCTGTCACGGCCACGATTTTTGCCGCGTTAATTCCGGCCATTAAGACCATTATTCCCTTCCCCCTCCGGCTCTAAAAATTTCCCTCGAGATCCACCTTGTATCCCCTCTCGCTCCTCTCCTATTCGTGCCTCCAGGCCGAAGAAATTCGTCGCTGGAGCACAAACCCTAGTCGCCGTCTTCCATTGATTCCGGCGAGGTGATCCACTCACGGCACCCGAGACCAACCCCATTCGCTTCCTTGTGCTGGTGCGCCCCTTCTCACATTCCCGAGGCCGCCGGAGCTCGCCGCCACCCTGTCTGCCCCATGCCGTCACACGAGCTCACGTGAGTCAGCGCTGTCACCACCAACGACATCGCGGTGCTCCGCCGCGCATCGCCGTCTTTTCCCTAAGGCCGGAGACCCACGGGAACGCCGCCTCCATCGTCAACTCGAGCTTAGCGTCGCTGCCCTCGCCATTTCTGGCCACCCTGCGTCGGTGAGCACCCCCTCTCCCTCTGCCATTAGATACCTCAACAACCTGGATTAGATCTGGCCGAAGTAGTATGCTTCCGTTGATGTGGACCCTACGTCCCACATGAATCCACTTATCCACGTCAACGGCCCAGTCGGCGTGCCCATTCAGCACACAGTCAGCAGCCTTTGACCAATCAGATTCAGCCACGTCAGCCCAGCTTTTATTTGAATTTCTCCCGATAGAATCAATCTGGCATTTTTGCACAAAAGCCCCTCCATCTTAGAATCATCATAACGTTTTATCCATAAGCCAAAATTTAGCAAACTTGGACTTTTTGAAAAGCCCTTGACATGTAGAATCTTTTAGCACTGTCTAAATTTAAATTTTACAAACTTAAATTGGTTCAAATTTAAATATGCGTGTTTGATGAATTTTGGCATAATTCAAATTCTACAAATCCAAACAATTGAGTTTTTTTTGAAACCTTAGGATGTGTACTTTCATATTCTCTGTCCCAAAATAATTTGGGAACAAATTTTGATTGAAATTTTGATTTTATTGGCCTATTGAGTATTTTTGACTTAGAATAAATTCTATAATGTTTTTCAATATGTTTCCTTTAGCAATTTTGCTCCAATCAGTGACCTTGGACCAAAGGAACCTTTACCCAAACCATTTGTTACCCATTAACCATCTTCCATGTATTTTAGCTCAATTTCCCCTCCATAGTGTTAACCACTTAGAGATTTGAGTAGTGTTGATAAAACCCTTTTAGTAAGACTATGGTGGGATCACCTTGATCAAGACCAACACCCAAAATGTCTTAGCTAAATAATTTAGTAACATGTGGAGATAAAGACTAAGCCAAGATCCAAGAATATATCAAGAATCAAGAAAACATCAAGATCAAGTCACTCCATGGAGAAGAACCTCTACACCATCAAGATGGACTACATCATCAAGAATTGAAGAATCCCTTAGAAGATTGAAGAACATGGAAGATCACGACCCAATACCTCTTTCACAAAAATCTATAATTGTGAACTTGTTAGAACCCTAGAGCCAAAACCCCTTCGTGGATCATGAAAACTTGGTTTGTTTCTAAAAACTTGAGCCAAATCCATGAAGTTCTACAAGAAGTAATGTAGTCACCACGCTGAGGAGGAGGCTACATAGGAACCTGAGGATGAACTTCAAGAAGACCAACAATGTGAAGCCTTGAAGTAACCATATTACCTATTTAAGTAGATTGATAAAAAGTTTGTTTTTATCTAACCATTGACCCTTAGAACATTTCATTTGCCTAATCAAGTTGAATTATTCCAAAGTGGATCTTGACTAACCTTTGATCCCAAGTAGCAAACCTAGAAAAAGTTCAAAATAAGTAGCAAACCTAAAACCTTACCACCATATCTTCTTTGGCCTTGGGTTTGTGAGTGAACCAATACCTACCATGAGAAACCAACCTTATTTCATTTACTCATTTTGCATATTGAGTGATGTGATAATACTTGTCCTATCCAAGTGAGCTATTGGAACTTCCTAGACAAGTATGACCAAGCTAGTGTGAGTTCATCAAACCCAAGTATTGACCAACCAATGTCCCTATTGGAAGACCTTTAACCCAATCACAATAATTTCTTCAGTAAACCAAATTATTGTGATGGACCTCATTTTTGCCTTGACCCAATTATCGTAAAACCCATTTGACTAAGTGTGTTGATTTTTATACTTTGTTTCCTTGTCTGTTGTGAAAGTTGGTTATTGTTATTTGTTTGACTTGTTTAGATTGTACGAAGAGAAATGATCTTTTGTGAAGAGAGTGTGATTTATTCACCATCTTCAACAAGGCAAGTGAGACATTCATTTCTCCTATTATTTTCCTATGCATTACTAGAGTTTTGAGTAGTATGCATGATAGGGAATTTTACTAAGTTATTACTATTATGCTATGCAAAATCCTGGTATTGTGTAGTCATCCTTTTACCTTGTAGTTTTGAATCCTTAGTACTTAGTAGATGCTTAGCCTTGCTACAAATTTGTTTTACTCAATGTTGTGGAAAAATACTAAGTATAAACTTTAATGAACCACCTGGGTGGATTTGGTTGCTTGGTTGATGAGACTTGAGTGTCTCCTCGGGGGTAATACCTGAGATGTTCACTTGAGGATTGCCACCCAGGAACAAAGTGATTATGATGTCCCCCAAGTTTAGATTGCTTCCAGTGCAGCCTTTGTTCATATGGGCTCTGGATTAGTTGAATAAGTTGCATGGACTCGACCTGTGGCTTGAAAAGTAGATGTAGAAGAATTATAGGTGGAACGGGTATTGCCAGTTGGTAGTTTTCATGCTTCTCAAAGACTTCTACTCAATTATCTCCTTTCCTTAATACATTTAGGATGTATAGGATGTTTGGGTGAAACGAGTACAGGGGTCAAAGTGCACAACCTCTGCAGAGTGACAAACTAATATCTTAGCCGTGTCTCCGGTTATGGACAACTTTGAGCAGCTGAACAAGGATGGACGGAAGAATTACCACACCATTTTCCAATAAGTAAAATTTTGACTAAGTTAACAATAGTTGTGGTGCTTGGATTTCAGTCCAATGATGCCACCCTTTGGAAAGAAAAGTTTGTTTTACAAAAGAGATAGGAGAAAACTGGCTTTATGCAAACTTAGCCAAAACTCTACTCAGCCAAATAAGCATGTAGTATTAGTCCTGCCATTTATATCCACCATATTGTTACTTCCCAATACATTAAATTGTATTGACTCCCTTGTGGCTGCATATTCCATCGTTCAGGTTATTCTGAAGACGTGTGAGGATTTTGTTTAGTATATTGAGTCTACCGCCAACATGTTTTGCCTGTGGCACATAAAGAAGATGAGGCTCAATGTTCTACTATGTTTTCCGCTGTAATACTTTGTATCATGCTAGTCTTCTAAGACTATGAAAGTTGTAATGTTACTTTTGTAAAGACTGGATCACGCGATGTAATAGAATTTGACGCATTTGCATGATATTTTATATTGTACTGTGGTGCTAGCAATTGATCCAGGGACTAGCACAATAACAGAGATGTTCTTGCTAGAGATATTTTTTTTTGTTAACAGCCCAGAAATCTGTTTCAGACCAGCAACTTCCCCAAATCACACTACCTCTCTATTAGAGGTTACTCTTAGCACAAAAAGAAATACAAAGGATAAGGAGAGGTTGCTACAAAGGTCAAAACTTCCAAGACCCAGAAATAGAAACAGAAAACAGAAGAAAACAAAAAAGAAAACGAAGGAAAACAAAGTGGGTTGCCTCGCACAAGCGCTTTTCTTTAACGCCTTTTAGCTAAGCATGAAGAACGAATCAAGTATTATCAATAGAATCGTGGGTAGTCCTTGATAACCCCCAAGAGCATGGGATCACTGTAGTACCTCTCAATGCGGAAGTAGGGTATCGATCCGCATGCGCAAGAATGAAAAGTTATCTATTCCCTACAACTAAAGTGTCACAAGTTTTAGTTGATTATGCACTAAACAAGTTTGAAGAACAAGATGGTTGATTTAATGGAGGGAAGTTTAATGTAACAAAACAAGAATGTAAAAGTGAGGACAAGACAAATGTTTTCTCTTATAGGAACAATGGACATGGCTTCACTCAATCCTCTCCCATATATGGTGATTATCATGTTATAGATAAAAAGTACACAATACTGTCATGCTTTAATGGTAAACTTCTATGACGGCTGCATGTCCTAAAACACATAGTTGAAATAAATAATCATTTGTGTTGCTAGGTCGCCCTCGTAAGGCTAGCGTGGTTTGCTGTCACTCCCACATCACACTTCTTCCTTTTTACCCCATATATAGGATGTTGGGCGGTACTGTTTCACGCAATACCTATGCCTATGTTACATCGGCCATCCCATACCCACATACATCATACTTCTTAATGGACAATATTCTAAAAACTAGTGCAATGATTCATATTTCGTGTGCATGACCACATCTCTCTCATCTATCTACACTTGGCGGTGTCAATCACCTCATGACATGGATAAACAAGGCATTATGCATAAATCAAACCATCACATGCATCATAGAATATCTCCAAAGTATGAAAAGTCATAAAAGATCCAACACAACGGTAAATGCATAACAAATATCATCTCATAACACAATATCCACCATAGTAATTACATAGGTAGATCCATACTCATGCAAGGCACATCATATGGACTTCAACAATGATCATACATACAAAGATTAGATCAAGTTACCACCACAAACCCAAAGTCCAGGGGGTGGACTACTCCCCCTTCATCATAGTGACGATGGTGGAGAGGTTGGAGAAGATGGACACTACCCCGCCAGAGTTTCCCCCCTCCAATCTTCAGCTCCAGGGAAACTGTGAAATATTCCCAAAATCAATATAAAACAATGATATAACCCTTATATGATGAAAACATGATTGAAATATAAGTAATACAATGCAAATTTCATGTATGCATTTTACATGCATCAACATCCCCAAGCTTAACCTATATGATTACAATTGCTACATAGAGTCAAATGATTCATTCTCATAGGAGTAGCAATATACAAGATAGATTATGAAGTGATATCAAATATTCAATGTAAGGATGTTCAATGATAATTCACAAAGTGTAACATAGAATAAATTACTATGGACCAAATGTATGCATAATGAAAAGTAAAAACATCCTATAATGGTCATAGATTATTCCTATAAATCTAAATATAAAAGGTGGACACTTTGGAAAGATATATAAATAAGTAGAGGTAAAACATGAATAAGTTTCATCTAGCTTCCAAATGCTTCTACTTAAGTTAATGTTTGCAATGTGGTATACATTAGTGTGGAGCTCTCATTACCCCTATCATAGCATCTTGAATGGATAAGTTAAAAGTGAAAGAAAATATGAGTAGTGTGCCTGACAAAGTATGGTTTTAATGCCTCATGCCCCGTGAATACCAAGTACCTCTCCAACTGGCTACTCAACTCGGGCCACAAAGCAAGTTCAAGTTATTCATTGAAAGTAATAATAGCGTCATCAAGAGCGTCAACTGGGGTACCTCTTGTCCTGTAGCATCCCAACTTTTAATAAAGATGGAATACCTGTGTTATTGTGCTAGTCCCTGGATCAATTGCTAGCACCACAGTACAAAATGAAATATCATGCAAATGCATCAAATTCTATTACATCGCATGATCCAGTCTTTACAAAATAGTATTACAACTTGCATAGTCTTAGAAGACTAGCAGAAAACAAAGTATACAGCGGAAAACATGAATAACATTGAGCCCATCTTCTTCATGTGCCACAGGCAAAACATGTTGGCGATAGTCTTGAGATCCTAAACGAAATCCTCACTCGTCTTCAGAAAAATCTGCAATATGGAATATGCAGCCACAAGGGAGTCAATACAATTTAATGTATTGGCAAGTAACACTATGGTGGATATAAATGGCAAGACTAATACTACATGCTTATTTGGCTGAGTGGAGTTTTGGCTAAGTTTTTGCATAAAGCCAGTTTTCTCCTATCACTTTTGTAAAACAAGCTTTTCTTTTCAAAAGGGTGGCATCATTGGACTGAAATCCAAGTACCACAATACTCTTCAGTTGGTCAAAATTTTACTTATTGAAAATGGTGATGTGATTCTTCCGTCAATCCTTGTCCAGATGCTCATAGTTGTCCATAACCGGGGACACGGCTAAGATCTTAGTTTGTTGACTCTGCAGAGGTTGTGCACTTTCACCCTTTGTCTTCAATTAGCCCAAACATCCTATACACCCGGAGTGCATCATGGAAAGGAGAGAATTGAGACGAGATCTTTCAGAAGAAGAAGTCCAAACCCACCGGCAAGACCCGTTCCACCTATAATTTTGCTACATCTGCTTGTCAAGCCTGGGCTGAACCCTCACAACTTAATTGATCAAGACAGAGCCCATAATGTCAAAAGGCTGCACGGGAAGCTACTAAACTTAGAAGGACATAGTAATCTCTTTGTTCCTGGGTGGCCATCCTCAAGTGACAACCTCAAGTGTAATAACCCTTAGATAAGGGCCCTGAGGAAACACTCAACATAACCCAGTCTTACCACTTCCACCCAGGTGGTTCATTCATTAGTTATACTTAGGATTTTTCCTCAACATCTAGTAAAACAATTTGTAACATTGCATAGCACCTAGTAAATTCTAAGGCTATCAAAATAACAAGGGTAAAAGAGATGGCTACACACTACTAGGATAATAGCATAGCATAGTATAACTTAGTAAAATTTCCTATCATGCATACTACTCAAAATCAACTAATGCATATAGAAAATAATGGGTAGTTGATGGTGTGTTACTTGCCTTGTTGAAGTTGGTGAAGAATTCACACTCTCTTCACAAAAGATCGTTGCTCTCCGTACAATCTATTCATTGAAAACACAATAACAAAATAAACAAACATCCTAGCAAACAAACATACAAGTGTAGAAAAGCAACTAACATATCAAAAGGGGCTTAACCAAGTTGGTTAGGACAAGGTCTAGGTTTGAGTTGAAAGATTCATTCACTAGGGGTCTCATTCTTGTTTAGGAAATTCCAATGGTTTACTTGGGAAGGGCTAGGTTGAGTTTGATGGGATCTAACTTCATTATAATCATACTTGTCGAGGAAGTTCCAAGAGTTCACTAAGAATAAACATACTACTTCTTCAACTAAAGTATTACATGCAAACACTTGGTCATATTCACCTTCAAAAATATTAAAGTGACTATGTTAGTATTTTCCATTGTGGTCAGGGTAGGTCTACTAACTTCATCATCAAAGGGAAAATATTACTAAGTCTTGGGTTTTCCATTTGGGTCAATGGTTGGACAAAAATAACTTGTTATTCTTCAACTTGTATGGATTTGCTTATAGTCCTCATGTGATTGCCTTCTTGAAGATCATCATCATGTCATCTAAGTTGTTTCCTTCCTTGGTGTGGTGCTTATCTTGGTCTTGATAGTCTTCATGGTTTTCACTTCACTAATTGGTTTGGGTATGGGATGGGCACAAATACTACTAAGTCAATTTGGAAAGAAAAATAAGAAGAAAGATAGAAAGAGAGAGGGAGATGTTTTCTTCTGGACTTCTTCACACTTGTACTTCCTTGAGTTTCCTCTAGTGGTGGAGTCTTTTCTTCAAAATTTCTTCATTGATCCTCCTTGTATTCTCTTCATGTTGCCACCAAGTTGAAAGTGAAGAGCCTTCTATTGCTTGAGTCTTGTTTTTCATTTGCTAACTTGATGGATTCTTGAAGCAAGAATAGGGGGATGGAGGGGTAGATAGAAACCTATAGTACTAGTGTTTGAGGTTCACTACTTGGTCTCTTAGAAGGTTTACATGCAAGGGACTTGGTCTTGGATTCAAAATGGCCACAACAATCAATGGTAGAAAGAAATAGAAACAAAATTTAAGACATAATAACTAGATGGACTACTATGATGGATTTTTGGCTAAAATACATGGTCATGGTCCAAGGGTGTCCAAAATGGTTGGGAAATGATGTCTATGGTTCAAGGCTACCAAAAGGATCAACTTTGCCTAAGAAAACATTTTCTAATTATTTATAGAAATAATTCTATGTCAAAAATACTCAAATGGACAACTAAATTCTAAATTCAATTTTATTTTGTTCAAATATTATTTTGGGACAGAGGTTATGAAATTACACATCCTAAGGTTTTCAAATATATTTTATTTATAATTTTTGGATTTGTAGAATTTGAATTATGCCAAATTTCACCAAACAAGCATATTTGAATTTGAACAAATTTAAGTTTGTCAAATTTGAATTTGGACAGTGCCAAAAGTTTCTATATGTCAAGGGCTTTCCAAAAAGTCCAAGATTGCTAAATTTGGCTTCATGGATCAAAAGATATGATGGATTGAAGTTGCAGGGGCTAAATTGTAAAATCTAATTTTCATTTTCTATTCCGGAAGAAAAACAGAAAATGGGTTGTTATTTGCTGCGCTGGGCGACAGATAACAGCTGGGCCTGGGCCGGTTACGCGCTGCTCGAGCGGCAAATAAGGAACTTAACGCGCGCTGACTGGGCGGACAGGTGGCGCTACGCTATTGGCCCGTACCGGTTCGGTAAGTGATCTAATCCTGACCATCCGTTGTAGATCTAACGGACAGAGACAAAAGGGAGCTCACCGGGCGGCGCTAGTCGCCGGAAAATGGCGGGGCCGGCGGCCGGCGATGCAGCGCTTGACGGCGTTGACGTTACAGGGGTCTTCCGGGGTCATCGAGGGCACGGGGAGGCGCGCCTCACCACGAAGAGGACGATGGTGGGGCCTGCTTGCCTCCTCGCTTCCGGGATGTACTGCGTCGAGCAGATGGTGGCAGAAGAGCTCCGGCGAGCTTCGGTCGCCGTTGCCGTGGTCTCTCTGCTGCGGAGAAAAAAAGAAAAAAAGCATGAGTGAGGGCGCTAGGACAAGGAGACTCGAAAGAGACCAACGGGGACGGTGGGGACTCACTGTGGTGGCCGGGAATGGAAGTTGACGGTGGCGGGTTCGAGCATCTCCGGCGAGAAATTTTGGTGGCGTGGCCGCACTAAAGTGAGAGAGAGGAGAGGGAGAAAAACGGGGCTTACTTAAGGGATAGGCAGGGGAGATTAATCGGGGCTTTAATCGCCCATAATCGCGCGAAATCAACGCGAGTAATTTCAGCTGTTCTTCCGTTTCCAGGATTGAAGATGCAGTGACGTCAGCTGACGTCATCATTTTATTTTTATTTTTCTGTTTTCCTTGTTTATTTTATATCTTCTGTTTTATACCTCCAATTAACATGAAACAAAATTCTAAATTCATAATATTTGAAATACTTTCTAACAATACCATTTTTATAAACTTTTCAACATATTACATTTTTGAATTATGAAATTTGAATAATTTATTAAAAGTGACTTAATAGCATTTTTAATAGAAAATCATATTTAATTTTGAGAAAGAGACATTATATAAGTCAAATATCATTTTTGAAAATCATTTACACTTGTTTTGCTATTTCATATTTTGAAATAAAAATGATTTCACTAATAGCCTATTAATGCCATTTAAAAATATCAATTATATAAATGAAAATTATTGGTTGATTAAAATATCAGAGACAACAATGTGATCAAATGAAATTTTCCAAAATCATTTTTAATGGTTTTCATATTTTATGATTTCAAAATATGAAGAAACAATGATAGTCACTAAATAGAAAACATTAATTTTTATATGATTAAAACAATTTTTAGAAATATTTTCTATGATTCAACTATTTTTTCCTAATACCCTTTTAGGAACTTTCATATTGTATATTTTCAACACATTAGTGAAACCACAATTAGTATCCTTTTGCTATATTTCAAACATAGAGAATTATTTAATAAATTTGGAAATGGGGTTTAGTAAAAGCAGAAAGTTTTCCCAAATGAAATCATTGTTTTCTCAAAGTATCTTACTTGTTTTCATAAACAAATTATTTCTATAGCACTATATTATTTTGTTGATTGTCATAACACTTGGAAAACAAGGATCCAACTTATATCTATTTGGGGGTTATCAATAATAGTGAAACCCTTTTAAGAGATAAGAAGAAAATATTAGAGATAACAATTCTTTATTTTTTTGTATCAAAAATATTTTCAAGATCATAATTGGGTTGAAAACATGTTTGGTGTAAGGGTTTGCTTAAGAAGAAATATTTTCTTTATGTAGAAATATTTATTTTGAAATGACTTTAGGGTTTATGGAATAGAGGTATATTGGATTTTTCATTTCCAAAACATTAGAACATGTATTGTTTTCTTTTGTTTCTTGCATCTCATTTGGTTTTTGGTGACTTCCATAACATGAAAACAAAAAGTTTCAATTTTTAGTAATTTTTGGACTTTCCAAAAATCAAGGATGTTACATGTCCCAGGTGTCACGACCCCGGACCCAGAGATATACATACTGTTATGTGCTCCTAGACATGGACCCACAAGGGCTTCAGGGTTACCAGCCCCGGCCGCAACAAACAACGGCAGGCAGACTGGATTCATCGGCACGTAGTCCGGATCCCCAGTCTACTACTCCTTGTATCCATGCTAGTCATAACCAACTATGCATATCAAAGCGTCCACGAATCGAATGAAACTGAAGGAAACGGGACCAAAGCTATGCAGAGATGCTATGTGTCCAGAAAGTGCAACAACAATCGAGGGTTACTGGGGTTACCTCGCCCCAGGCCGATCACATCGACAGGCGGGCTCGCACATGGATCATCGGCTCCACAACCCCTCGACTGCGACAACTATGCAGGCATAGCCAAAACTGTATAACAATGAGCTCGAAACCAACAACCGATCAAAGCAGTACTCTAAACATGAAGCTTTATTAAGCAAGTAATACTAGAGTATAGCTTACAAACAGAGGTCACACGACCCAACATTACATCAGACAACGGAAGGCAATTTATGTTGCTAATCAACAAGAACCAAAAAGGCCTAAGAGGCCGCAACATAAGGCGACGTCCCAGCCCATAGATTCCAGGCTGCTACCTGGGAACCCCAAACTACTCGTCGAAGTCCACGTTGAACCACCACTGAAGTGACGAACTCCACCTGAACCAAATTAAGCAAACCTGAGTACGGGAGGTACTCAACAAGACTTAGTTAACCTATTATATATCTGCTAGTTCGAAAAGGGTTTCATGAAGGCTGATTTGCGTAAAGCAATCTTTGTTTTCCAAATTGAGGGAGGGATAGCACGTCTCATAGAATATTTCGAAAACAGATGAGAAAGCTACTCAACTACTGAGATCATCATCTTATTGTATTCCACCAAGTCCTTCTCATTCCCACACTAACTCATGCTACAAGGATCACCCCTCCCGGCATCTCCGGGGAGGCACCCTTGAATCATGTTTAACAAGTTTTAGTCATTCCGTTGAAGTTATCTATGATCATAGAATCCGTTGCCAAGTCGTCCGTAACCGTGGACACGGCTTCTCGAGGAGATTTATCCCTACAGGGGGTACACTTTACCCACACGTACCATCCGACTCTTAACGCCACATGTACGCTCGTCCATGGAGCGCAGCAGAGGGTGGCTGGCCACGACCTTTACCTTGCTCGACCCTATCCATGAGTCAACCCAAACAGGGCCACCCCGTCAACAGGGAGTTGGCCACCTCCTGACGGCACCTGTTCTGTGAGTCAGGAACAAGATCCGTGTACGTCCATCACTTGTCCCAGTCACGCCCTAAGTTTTCTCCAAATCGTTTTCTGACTCACACGCAGATGGAAAGATCAAACTACGTGACTCATGGACGTGGCCAAACAAGTTAGTTGGTCGAGCGCGGTCTGTTAGGCCCCGCGTGTGGTTGCACGCTCAGTCTTGGCTTCGAAGGCGAGAACTCGCTCCTAGGGGCATGAACAGGACAAAACGCCACAACCCATTGTGGCCTCACATCCATGCCGTTATTTAGTCAAGTTATCAAAGATAAAGCAATTCACAACAACCTGACAAAGTAGATTCACGTATTGACCAGATTCATCAACCGGATGGATCAGATCACAACTAGGCATGGCTAAGCAAGACTCACAGGGTTTAGCGGAGCGCGCACAAACAAACCTATAGCTGCTAGGAGCAGTGGATCAGGATATATAGGTTATGCAGTATATAGGAGAACTCTATCTACTGACATCAAATAGTTTGGAACCGAATGCAAAGTACGAGATTGAAATGTTGTTCGAAAGCATATATGAGCAGATAAGAGGTTATGCTTGCCTTGGTTATAAGAAAACCAGATAAAGATGTCTTCGGGAGTAAGTGCTTGACTTGTCGGTTAAGATCAAGTATTCGCCATGGAGTTGTTGGCCTTCTCTTCGGAGTCACGTTCTACCGAGGGGGAAACAACACCGAAACAGGAAGAACAACAATCAACACATGGCATCGATGCAATGCACAATATGTATGCATGAGCAGGTTAATGCCCTGGAATAAAGCCCTAGGCATGATCGTTGGGTTGCTAGGGTTCATATGCCAGTTAGACATTTTTACTGAAATTAGCCCGAAATAGGCCCTGGAGGGGGTTTCGGACGATTATGAAAGTGAGTACCATTTTAATTTCTCAAATGAGGTTGAAAACATCATAACTAGGTTGCATTTGTCATTTTGAGCAATTTGGGATATAACTTTTAATTTTCTGATTTTAGTGAATAAAAACTTATTTTTCTATTTTAAATGATTAAATAATATTAAATAAAGGGTCATTTTTGAACTTTGTCAAACATATATGAAAATGACATATTTGGATAGATCTCATTTTTCTAATCATTTCTATACTTTCATTTTATTTTTATGAGCAATATTTTATTAGTTATTGAATTTACCAAAATAAACCATTTTCTGGAATTTTCCTCAAATAGATAAAAAAGGGGAATACGATGTCACGATGACATCATCCCTGCATCACCCAGGGATGAACTTTTCTGTTCCTATCAAATTCGAATGCCTTGGTGGATGATTCGTGCAATTGAGTTGGGGCCTAGGTAGATGGAGTTAGGGGCGACCATTGGGTGGCGGCGGCTGGCCGGATGGCCGCCGGAGTTGGCCAGCGGCGACCGTACCGCGGCGGTGGAGCAAGCCGCACGGCGGCGGCCGTCTACGCAGAGGGAGGGGGCAAGGGGAGGGCACCTACATGTGCAGGAGATCACCGCGAACGCAGTGGAGGGGTCGAGGAGGCCGGAGGAAGGTCGAGGGCGCCGGAATCACGCTCGGTGGCGGCGGCCGGAGCCGGTGAAGACGCAGATGGCGACGTCCGTTCAGGACATCCCGGCTCGGTTCAGTTCGCTGGGAGGTAGAGGAGGTCGAGGTGATCCTCCTGGTACTCTCGGTGTAGCTCGGCGGGCTCCGGGGCAGCGGCGATTCGCGACGGCCGGACGGAGGCATCGGGTAGGGTCCCTGGTTTTCTCCCTGAAGAAATACAGAGAGTGAGGGGAGCTGACAGAGAGAGAGAGGAGTGCGGGGGTACGGCTTCGTCGTGCCTTCTCACCCGTGCACGGGCGGCTAGCAGTACGTGGCAGCAGCCCTCCAACGAGGTGCTTGCCTGCCTGGCTGGAGGTGGAAGAAGACAAAAGGCGTTCTTGCGAAATCCCCCTGGGAAAGAATAAAATTAAAAAGAAGCCCCTGGCAGAAAAGAATAGCACTGTAATTGCTTGTTTTCAGGACCTTTTTGCAAATTAAAAATTTGGCAAAAATAGGTTTTGGAAACCTTATGAAATTTCCAACAAAACCATATTTTGTTTTGGTGCAAATGAAATATTTTTCAATACAACATTTTGGAAACCATTTAAAATACTATTTGTGATATTTTCTCAAACCAATGTAAATTCAAGTTTTAAATTGGTTCGAACATGGTTTAAATTTTTGTTTCATGCATGTATGAGAGACACAACACCACACACCCTATGGTTGCAAAATTTGGGGTGTTACAAATCTACCCCCCTTACAAGAATCTCATCCCGAGATTCCCGAAGGAGAAGAAAGAAGGAACACCGGTTTTGAGCGATCTTCTCGAACCTTACGGTTCTCTTCTGAGGAGTTTGATCCGTAGCATCTTGAAGTATTGAACGGATACACCTTAGGTAAGAGGGGAACTTTTAGGAAATGATCTTCACGAAGATCGAGTATCCCATAGGTAACTCATGAAGGGATGTTCATAAAGAACTTTTGAGTTATCAGGCATGAAACACATCAAGATAACGGAGGGAATAGAAGATGGTTTCAAGTTTATGGACGAATGTTCTGCAAAGGATTTAGAATATGAGCTTTGCACAAGACTTTAAATCCTTTTGGAAAAGAAAGGCTGAACAACTTGTGAAACCGAGGTTTTCTTCGAATAGATAACCAAGATGGAAAGGATGATCTTGGATACCACAACGTAATATCCGTAGACGAGGGAAACACGAGAGAACACTGTAATTCGTGTGTTGTAGAAAAATTGATACAAGATCATGTTCACTCTTCGGAGTGGACACGGAAGATAACGAACTTTCACTCCGTCAAAACTTGTCGAAAACTTTGTCAAAGATCGGGATGTTACTTCACGACCGAAGATGAGTAACCAAAGGATGTTGAAACACCGTAGTTAAAAAGGGATTCTTGGTCACACCATAAGGATGGTTAACCAACGAGGATTGAAACACCGGAAGAGGATAGGGAATCTCTTTCCTATTGTGGATTTGACATAGCAATACATCGAACACATGGTTAAGATCCCATGGCTGAAGTGACTGACAAATTCACACAATGTGTGAGAAAAACAGAACTTCAAGTACAAACAACTTGAAAAACGGAAGCTGATCAATGGCGGTTACAAAACACCAGGAGATGGTTCTCGCGATGAACTTGTTTCCACTGGAAGAAAAGTTTTGGAGGGTTCACAAAAAGACACTGGAAGAACAACTTCCAGGTTCTCCTGGATGTTCTAGATACCGACAGCAGGCTCACGACAAGCCTTCTGTAGGTCACAATGTGAAAATAGAACTCCGGTTTGGAAGAACGGGGAAGAAACTTGTTGAGAACGAGCCAGACAAGAATTCTCACGGAGAGTGGTTGTTCTTACGAATTCAAAGAGATATGACATTAGGCCTTCCGGCTAATTGTGTCAACCACCACATCAACCATGCCGGATTCTGAAAAGACCTAATTCAATACCCTTGAGAAAACACCAACCATCGTTGCTGCTTGAGATTCAGCTCTGGTTAGTGGATGGATAACTCAGACTCAACGTTTTTGATTGAAAAGCTTGCACCGGTTACCAACTGGACACATCTACAAGATTCTCAAGATATGGACTATGATGTCACACTCAAGGGAATGAGTGAGATTGTAGAACTCATGTATTAGCAACTTGTGGAAGGTGGTTGCACCTACATGGATTAAATGCAACAAAACACATCGGAGTCCTTGTTGGGAAGATGATAACAAAGATCACCAAGATCTTGGACTTCTTCTCTCAAAGAAAATCAGTCAGTGGCTTAGCGTGGATGCAAACTTCTTTAAGTGAATGGAGGTAAAAACCAACCATCTCAAGAATAGTCCACACATACATGACCGACTTGGGATTATTCCCGAAGGAACAAGGAAACTATACTCAGATCCATGTCGACAACTTTCACCATAAGCACATGGACTGGAGTAAGCCACTTCGAACATCCAGAACACAACTTCGTGATAACACAAGGTTGGTTCTCAAAAGTTTCCAACATTGTTGCCAATTGTTCAACATGAGCCGCTCACAACTTGGAGAAAATAGGAATGTCATCGATGGGCTCGAAAACACACTTATCAAAACACTCCAAGAAGAGGGATTCATATGATGTATGATCGAGGCAGAATATTGGTCAGAC
The DNA here is from genome assembly GCA_028641055.1 of Alopecurus myosuroides. Lineage (NCBI taxonomy): Eukaryota > Viridiplantae > Streptophyta > Magnoliopsida > Poales > Poaceae > Alopecurus > Alopecurus myosuroides. Next base: position 411,662,781 of record CM054059.1, on the reverse strand, counting down.
CAAAGGACATGAAGGTGTACTCGAGCAAAACACCATAAGTGAGAACACCATCAAGATGAGCCTTGAATCTGGACTTGATCTGACGATAGCCCAAACCAAATCAAGGGTGGAAAGATAGCATGTCCATTAAGGGGCTACTATCATGCTTCAACACGAGGAAAACTAGATATCCCTTATCAAAGGAACAAGTTAGGATGAGCTTTTGTCTTTCAACTCTCCAAGTTGTTGTTTAAGCTCAACCAACTAGTCCAGGATATCCAGCATTGTTCTCTTGGAGAGAAGAGTAATTCAGATTACCCTTTTCTTAGACATTACGGTCAGGTATAACCTGGTGATACTTCTAGAAAGACAACCAGAATATCACAACCCACCGGTATGTCTTAGAAATCGAAAGGAGACATGCTTTTCAAAGCAACCGATATGGCATGGAGAGCTTTGGCATGAACCTAACTCTCTGACCGAGAACGTGCACCGGAATGAAAGGATTTGGTAACACAATCAACTTCAAAAAGATACTGGGTGACCAGTAGTGCTAAGAAGGATACAGATGTTTCTTAGATTTTCAAAGCAATAGAAATTGCTAGGAAGATCTGATACATACCTCATAACACACCCAAAGTTCTCGAGCATTCAAGCTTGGACTAAGGGTGAGTGGAAATGTGTAAGAGCATCACTTCATCAATGAGGCCATGAAACTCAACACAACCTCTTGATATAGAAGAGTGTGATACTCGAAGGTAGAACATAACAGAAGCTGATAAAACTTCTTTAATCTGTGGATTACAAAACTTTGACCTGGTCCTAGAGATGAACGAGGTTCTGGAGTTTGTTTCTCCTGACATCCCAAGGTAGAATGCTTTGACGGAACTCAAGAGGAACTGCATCGGAAGAATCCAACACACCTATTCAACTTGATGTCCAAAACAATGGACGGAGTTCGGGAAGCAGCTAAGAATAGGAACGTGCTCTGGAAAATCTTGAGATCACGTTGGATGCACGGGGTAATACTCATTTGTAGAACCCATGCTAAAAGATCGATATAGCTGAGTTAAGAACAAGATATGAATTTCTGGATGATCACTCTTGTCATGATCCTTTTGATTCCTAGAGAAAACATATGGCTATTGGAGCTGGAATTGCCTAGCCATCCCGGGGTAAAATAGATTCATCAGGATCCAAAAGAAATGGAACTTGGGTTAAAGGTCAGCATCCTGTACTGTTAGCATGAGCATCACATGGTTATGACCACATGATTCAACCCACCGCAATTCAGCACATTCTGGGACCTTCGATTCAAGTCCAAAGTTAAAAACTCAAAGGAAGGAGTAACTACTATCTTAGTGTCTTAGGAACCCTAGGAATAGCAATCACGGAGTATCTTTCAAAGAGGACAAACTTAGCTCCGGAAGTATTTGAGCAAAAGAGAAAGAATACATTCGAGATGAAAAGCAGATCTCGAGGTTCAGGATTTCAGACTTTGGAACATGTCAGAATGTGGAATCCACATGGACATGAGAGATTATGATAAAAAGGGAAATCTCCCAGTTTTAGAGATAACGGAAATGGAACACACACGACTCTAGAAACTGAACACTAGGTCAACTTGGTAAAAGACGTCTTGCCAGAGAAGGCACCTAGGTTTTGAATGACTAGAAGGGATAGCAAAACCTTTTCAAATCAAAACAGGTAAGGTGACCCAGAGTTAGAGCGATACCAGATAAGGAGTAAAAAGAATCCTAAGAAGGTTTTTCACAATCCATTTCGACTTTCAAAATAGTTTTCATAAACTCTAAACTCGACATCGACCAAGCAATAAGGTTTTCCTACAGGCAGTCCTGCTCTGATACCAAGACTTGTCACGACCCCGGACCCAGAGATATACATACTGTTATGTGCTCCTAGACATGGACCCACAAGGGCTTCAGGGTTACCAGCCCCGGCCGCAACAAACAACGGCAGGCAGACTGGATTCATCGTCACGTAGTCCGGATCCCCAGTCTACTACTCCTTGTATCCATGCTAGTCATAACCAACTATGCATATCAAAGCGTCCACGAATCGAATGAAACTGAAGGAAACGGGACCAAAGCTATGCAGAGATGCTATGTGTCCAGAAAGTGCAACAACAATCGAGGGTTACTGGGGTTACCTCGCCCCAGGCCGATCACATCGACAGGCGGGCTCGGACATGGATCATCGGCTCCACAACCCCTCGACTGCGACAACTATGCAGGCATAGCCAAAACTGTATAACAATGAGCTCGAAACCAACAACCGATCAAAGCAGTACTCTAAACATGAAGCTTTATTAAGCAAGTAATACTAGAGTATAGCTTACAAACAGAGGTCACACGACCCAACATTACATCAGACAACGAAAGGAAATTTATGTTGCTAATCAACAAGAACCAAAAAGGCCTAAGAGGCCGCAACATAAGGCGACGTCCCAGCCCATAGATTCCAGGCTGCTACCTGGGAACCCCAAACTACTCGTCGAAGTCCACGTTGAACCACCACTGAAGTGACGAACTCCACCTGAACCAAATTAAGCAAACCTGAGTAAGGGAGGTACGCAACAAGACTTAGTTAACCTATTATATATCTGCTAGTTCGAAAAGGGTTTCATGAAGGCTGATTTGCGTAAAGCAATCTTTGTTTTCCAAATTGAGGGAGGGATAGCACGTCTCATAGAATATTTCGAAAACAGATGAGAAAGCTACTCAACTACTGAGATCATCATCTTATTGTATTCCACCAAGTCCTTCTCATTCCCACACTAACTCATGCTACAAGGATCACCCCTCCCGGCATCTCCGGGGAGGCACCCTTCAATCATGTTTAACAAGTTTTAGTCATTCCGTTGAAGTTATCTATGATCACAGAATCCGTTGCCAAGTCGTCCGTAACCGTGGACACGGCTTCTCGAGGAGATTTATCCCTGCAGGGGGTACACTTTACCCACACGTACCATCCGACTCTTAACGCCACATGTACGCTCGTCCATGGAGCGCAGCAGAGGGTGGCTGGCCACGACCTTTACCTTGCTCGACCCTATCCATGAGTCAACCCAAACAGGGCCACCCCGTCAACAGGGAGTTGGCCACCTCCTGACGGCACCTGTTCTGTGAGTCGGGAACAAGATCCGTGTACGTCCATCACTTGTCCTGGTCACGCCCTAAGTTTTCTCCAAATCGTTTTCTGAATCACACGCAGATGGAAAGATCAAACTACGTGACTCATGGACGTGGCCAAACAAGTTAGTTGGTCGAGCGCGGTCTGTTAGGCCCCGCGTGTGGTTGCACGCTCAGTCTTGGCTTCGAAGGCGAGAACTCGCTCCTAGGGGCATGAACAGGACAAAACGCCACAACCCATTGTGGCCTCACATCTATGCCGTTATTTAGTCAAGTTATCAAAGATAAAGCAATTCACAACAACCTGACAAAGTAGATTCACGTATTGACCAGATTCATCAACCGGATGGATCAGATCACAACTAGGCATGGCTAAGCAAGACTCACAGGGTTTAGCGGAGCGCGCACAAACAAACCTATCTGCTAGGAGCAGTGGATCAGGATATATAGGTTATGCAGTATATAGGAGAACTCTATCTACTGACATCAAATAGTTTGGAACCGAATGCAAAGTACGAGATTGAAATGTTGTTCGAAAGCATATATGAGCAGATAAGAGGTTATGCTTGCCTTGGTTATAAGAAAACCAGATAAAGATGTCTTCAGGAATAAGTGCTTGACTTGTCAGTTAAGATCAAGTATTCGCCATGGAGTTGTTGGCCTTCTCTTCGGAGTCACGTTCTACCGAGGGGGAAACAACACCGAAACAGGAAGAACAACAATCAACACATGGCATCGATGCAATGCACAATATGTATGCATGAGCAGGTTAATGCCCTGGAATAAAGCCCTAGGCATGATCGTTGGGTTGCTAGGGTTCATATGTCAGTTAGACATTTTTACTGAAATTAGCCCGAAATAGGCCCCGGAGGGGGTTTCGGACGATTATGAAAGTGAGTACCATTTTAATTGCTCAAATGAGGTTGAAAACATCATAACTAGGTTGCATTTGTCATTTTGAGCAATTTGGGATATAACTTTTAATTTTCTGATTTTAGTGAATAAAAACTTATTTTTCTATTTTAAATGATTAAACAATATTAAATAAAGGGTCATTTTTGAACTTTGTCAAACATATATGAAAATGACATATTTGGATAGATCTCATTTTTCTAATCATTTCTATACTTTCATTTTATTTTTATGAGCAATATTTTATTAGTTATTGAATTTACCAAAATAAACCATTTTCTGGAATTTTCCTCAAATAGATAAAAAGGGGAATATGATGTCAGGATGACATCATCCCTGCATCACCCAGGGATGAACTTCTCTGTTCCTATCAAATTCGAATGCCTTGGTGGATGATTCGTGCAATTGAGTTGGGGCCTAGGTAGATGGAGTTAGGGGCGACCATTGGGTGGCGGCGGCTGGCCGGATGGCCGCCGGAGTTGGCCAGCGGCGACCGTACCGCGGCGGTGGAGCAAGACGCACGGCGGCGGCCGTCTACGCAGAGGGAGGGGGCAAGGGGAGGGCACCTACATGTGCAGGAGATCACCGCGAACGCAGTGGAGGGGTCGAGGAGGCCGGAGGAAGGTCGAGGGCGCCGGAATCACGCTCGGCGGCGGCGGCCGGAGCCGGTGAAGACGCAGATGGCGACGTCCGTTCAGGACATCCCGGCTCGATTCAGTTCGCTGGGAGGTAGAGGAGGTCGAGGTGATCCTCCTGGTACTCTCGGTGTAGCTCGGCGGGCTCCGGGGCAGCGGCGATTCGCGACGGCCGGACGGAGGCATCGGGTAGGGTCCCTGGTTTTCTCCCTGAAGAAATACAGAGAGTGAGGGGAGCTGACAGAGAGAGAGAGGAGTGCGGGGGTACGGCTTCGTCGTGCCTTCTCACCCGTGCACGGGCGGCTAGCAGTACGTGGCAGCAGCCCTCCAGCGAGGTGCTTGCCTGCCTGGCTGGAGGTGGAAGAAGACAAAAGGCGTTCTTGCGAAAACCCCCTGGGAAAGAATAAAATTAAAAAGAAGCCCCTGGCAGAAAAGAATAGCACTGTAATTGCTTGTTTTCAGGACCTTTTTGCAAATTAAAAATTTGGCAAAAATAGGTTTTGGAAACCTTATGAAATTTCCAACAAAACCATATTTTGTTTTGGTGCAAATGAAATATTTTTCAATACAACATTTTGGAAACCATTTAAAATACTATTTGTGATATTTTCTCAAACCAATGTAAATTCAAGTTTTAAATTGGTTCGAACATGGTTTAAATTTTTGTTTCATGCATGTATGAGAGACACAACACCACACACCCTATGGTTGCAAAATTTGGGGTGTTACACCAGGACATGGAACAAGGCCATGTCAAAATGACAAGACAACCAAAAAAAATGAACAATCTCAACACCTTTTTTATTGACCATTGGTATAGCTTTTATTGTGAGGTGCATCACTGAAGGTTCACTACATAATGTAAGTAAATTTACACCATGTACCACATGGCTTGGGTTAGCGGCCCAGGCGTCTAGCCATTTATACTCACTCCTCAAACTTGCCAAGTTTCCATAATTATTTCACTCAATGTTAGGCATCCATAAACAAAAGTACATGATATCAACTAAATATAATTAAGAGCACTGTTGAAAGCTTACCATGTGACAGCACATATGAGCTAACTCCCAACCAAGACTCTTTTCAAGCACACAACTTCATAATATTAATCACAATGGTTCATGTTTATCAAGTGCAATAAAACTGAAGTGTGCATCAAGTTCATGAGAGCTTTTTAACAAACTTTTCCCATAAGAATCAATAACATAAGCATTTTAATTTGGAAACATAGACAATACAATATAACATGATAAACATACTCGTAATAGCATAAAGATAATAGGTAGATATGGTGGGCTCACTCGAAAAACTTTGGTTGAAGGTGTTAGAAAACAAGTTTTTACTTGTTGGAATTTTTGGGCTAGCAAGAGGGAGAAAGTTGACCGTCTAAATGCATGCATAAGTGTCCATAGAACTAATAAATCCATGTTAAACAAAGTAAATTAACATTAAGCATCAAAACATGAATAAAAGATAGGTCTTGATAAAACATTTGCAAATTAATACCCATTAAAAAGAACATGAATCATGCAACTATATGTATCTTTTTGAATCAACTCAAACATCCATTTCCCAATATTTTTAATAGCATCCCACTTAATTAAACCCAAATTTCCAGTAGCTCTCTCATAACATAAATCAAAAGTGGCGGTCTCACAAATGAAAACCAAACCGAACTAACAAAAATAAAAGACGCTCCAAGTTTATGCGATAAAGTGCATTGATCGAAAAACAGAAGTTAGACGTGTGCAAACCGAGAGTGTGTTGGTCAAATGGGGTTTTCTTCACATCCCCAAGATTATAGTATTCACCATCCTTGGATAGCTCTTGGTGCATTTCCTCTAATCCCTGTGAAAAAACTTCAAAACACCATTTCTCCCATCTCTTTTCTGTGGGGTGACATTAGTAGGCACAAAAAAGTTGAATTGCTTGCTGCTTGAAATCCTTAAACAAAAGTGTGAAACACGTACATAAATTATATAATATTTTATTCCTTCTCATAAACTCAATTGGATAAAAAAGATTCAACTTAAAATTTCAAAGAATGCATAAAACAAAATGGGACCGAATCTGTCCAGAAAAACAGCAGTAGCAAAACACATTTTTTACCCCACGTAAATATGTCGAAAAAATCTGAAACTATTCACTCTTAGAGAGGATGATAAGTTTCAAATACAATTCAAATTTCAGCTCATTCGGAGTTACAGAATAGAAATGAAAAATCATACTGTGCACAGATTTGTGCTGGAATAAAATCTTCGAATACAAATAGCAACTTTTTTCAAACCAAATGGGGTAAAACTTTGCACTTTATTAAAAATTCTAGAAAAAAAACTATAAACTAAGTCTCTTGTTATAGCAAGAGGACACAAAGAAAATAAAAAAAATAAAACAACCGGGTTGCCTCCCGTAAAGCGCTTTCTTTATAGCCATGCAGATAGGCTTCTTACTTGATAATTATGATGGACGAAGCTCATGAGGGAGCTTGAAATTTGATGTGCCCCTCTTCCTTGGGAAGTGTTACATGCACTTCTTGTGTGGAAACTAAAACTTCATATTCCCTTCTTTTGACTCAATGATAGCACATGTGGGACGAAGAAAAGGTGTTCCAAGAATAATTGAACTAGAGGTTTTATTCCCCATATCCATGATTAGAAAATCAACAGGTAAAAATGTCATATGCAACTCTACCATAACATCACTTACTTTTCCTAAAGAATTTTTAATGGAATCGTAATCAAGTGCAAGTTCAATGGAGCATTTTTCAAGATTCTTTAATTCAAGAACTTCATGTAATTCTTTAGACAAAACAGAGACACTAGATCCTAGATCTAATATAGCACGATGTGTCTATTTTCAAATGGTTACTAGTACTTTGGGAATCCATATATATCCCCAATATTAGGTGGTATCATAGCTTCTTGGTTGTGCCTAGAAATATTTTCTTTTAAAACATGATTAGAAATATAAGAACCAAAACCTGCTTGGTTAACATTAATGAAGGATCACTTGCAAATTTTTGTAAGATAGATATTAATTCATGCAAGCTACAATTCTCTAAGTCAAGTAGTGGTTCCTTGACTTAACTAAGAATTTTAACTTCCTCAACTTTTCTCCCATTTATCTTTCTTCATAATGCATCCAAAGCTATTTTGAGATCGTTCTCTTCTTTAACAGATTCTTCAAGATTCCTTTCCAAACGTTCTAGCATAGAAAATATTTTGTCATTAAATTTATTAGTTGCTCTCTTTTTAGACTTGGAATTGTTTGCTAACGTTTCCATTCTTGAAGCAATTTTAGAAAGAGTGTCATTAGTTTTTTCATCCTAGGTTTCGAGTAAAGGATGAAAGAACTAATTTCATTTTTAGTAGGATACTCTTCCACATAGATTTGTAGATCTAATATTGACCTATCAATAGAAACTTTTAGTTGTTTGATCCCAATTTCATCTTTTGTTTCTATAGAACTCCCAAATAAATTTTCTATTAAATTATTAGCATGTGAGGATTACCCCAAGCAAATCTTCCATTAGTCAATGAGTCTAGAAAACATTTTGACCAACCATCTAGACCATTATAAAAGTATCTTATCAAAGTAGAAGGGGTATGCTTCTTGACACCATTTTTATTAACATCCTTCATTCTATACCAAGAATCCATTAATGACTCTCCATAATATTGACCAAAATTGTTCATTTCAACACTAGAATCCATTTTAGTAAAGTTTTCATGTGTTTTTAATTTTTTAATGCAAAACTGAAAATAAAATGATACTAAACAATACAAACTGAAATATGCAAGATAGTAACAAAACAAAATAAAATGATTTGAAGGTAAAGATGGATAAGATGATGCTCACGTAGGTGTAACCTCCCCAAGTTTAGGTGTTTGCACAAGTTGGTGATGAAGTTGACTTTGTTTTGAGATACTCTTCTACTAGTCCTTAGGCAACGGAACCAGAAAGTACGGTGAGTGGCTTGAAACTAGTTGGACAAATCTTTATTCCCCGGCAACGGCACCAAAAAAGTACTTGATAAACCCCAAGAGCAGGGGATCACTCTAGTACCTCTCAATGTGGAAGTAGGGTATCGATCCGTAGGGGCAAGAAGGAAAAGTTATCTATTCCCTACAACTAAAGTGTCACAAGTTTTAGTTGATTATGCACTAAACAAGTTTAAAGAACAAGATGGTTGATTTAATGGATGTAAGTTTAATGTAACAAAACAAGAATGTAAAAGTGTCCTAATCCTCTTCAATGCAAGAGGACAAGACAAAGGTTTTCTCTTATAGGAATAATGGACATGGGTTCATGGGTTCACTCAATCCTCTCTCCCATCTATGGTGATTATCATGTTATAGATAAAAAGTACACACAATTGTCATGCTTTAATGGTAAACTTCTATGACGGCTACATGTCCTAAATAACATATTTAAAAGAAATAATAATTTGTGTTGCTAGTTCACCCTCGTAAGGCTAGCGTGGTTTGTAGTCACTTCCACGTCATACTTCTTCCTTTTTACCCCCGGATAAAGGATGTTGGGCGATACTATGTCACGAAATACCTATCCCTATGTCACATCGGCCATCCCGTACCCACATACATCATACTTCTTGATGGACAATATTCTAAACACTAGTGCAATGATTCATATTTCGTGTGCATGACCACATCTCTCTCATCTATCTACACTTGGTGGTGACAATCACCTCATGACATGGATAAACAAAGCATTATGGATAAATCAAACCATCACATGCATCATAGAATATCTCCAAAGTATGACAAGTCATAAAAGATCCAACACAACGGTAAATGCATAACAAATATCATCTCATACCACAATATCGACCATAGGAATTACATAGATAGATCCATACTCATGCAAGGCACATCATATGGACTTCAACGATGTTATACATAGAGATATTAGATCAAGTTACCACCACAAACCCAAATTCCATGGGATGGACTACTCCCCCTTCATCATAATGACGATGGTGGAGAGGTTGTAGAACATGGAGACCACCCCGGCAGCGCCCCGTCGGAGGTTTCCCCCTCCAATCTGCAGCTCCAGGTCTTCTGTTTCGTGGTTTTGTCTTTCCGCGGCGCTCTTTTCCGAAAGCCACCGGGGGACTATTTTTATAGTCGTTTTTAGGTCAAGACAAAGGCACGGAGATGAAAATGGACGACATCGGAGCAACAAGGGGGGGGCGGAGAGGTGCTCTCACGCGGCCAGGGAATATGGCCGCGTGGGACCCCACAAAATCCTCCTCGGACTTCCTTTCGTGTGCTTACTTGGCTCCTACTCTTTGTTCCTTCCAAAAAATGATCCCTGCAAAATATTAGGTCATTTGTACGTTGTTTGGGTCCGTGAAACATCAAAATATAGAAAATAGGGTTTTCTGCCAGTGCAGGGTTAATTCCACAAAAATAGGAAAATTGTGAAATATACCCAAAATCAATATAAAACAATGGTATAACCCTTATATGATGCAAATATGATTGAAATATAAGTAATACAATGCAAAGTTCATGTATTAATTTTACTTGTTCAAGGGGTTAGATGGTATAAATTTTAACAGGCTCGCTTTTAGCAGTTTTTCACCAATTTTAGCTTCTCTTTCTCTTCTAGCATGAATTTGAGCTAAAATTCTCATGCTCCCATTTATTTGAACTTGTATAGCATTTATAGGTCCAGTTTTCTTGGCCTTAAGAGGTGTAGTCCTATTTTTTAAAAAATTTACACCATGAGAAAGACTATCAACTTTCAGCACAAGTTTATCTAGTTTTGCAAGCCTTTCATCAACAGTTCTATTGAAATATTTTTGTGTAGTGATAAATTCTTTAAGCATGTTTTCAAGGTCAGAGGTGGAACTTTTAGGATTGTTGTAAGCACTACCATAAGAATTCCCATATGAATTACCATTATTATTAGGATATGGCCTATAGTTGTTACCACCAAAATTATTCTCGTAAGAACTGTTGATGAAATTGTTTCTAGCAATAAAATTCACATCAATCTGGTCATTCTCATTATCAACCATAGAGTTCAAGTGAACATTATTAGGATCTATTGGCACTTGTTTAGCTAGCAAAGAAGCAATCATATGAATTTTATCACTCAAAGAAGAGACCTCCTCAACATAATTTACCTTTTTACCTGTTGGAGCCCTTTCCGTGTGCCATTGGGAATAGTTTGTCATTAGATCATCCAATAACTTGTTTTCTGCACCTAAAGTGAGATTCATGAAGGTTCCTCCTACAGCTGAATCCAATAAATTCCTTGAAGAAAATTTTAATCATGCATAAAAAGTTTGGACAATCATCCACGTAGTTAGTCCGTGTGTGGGACAATTCTTAACAATAGTTTTCATTCTTTCCCAAGCTTGAGAAACATGTTAAATCTCATTTTTTCTAAAGTTCATAATGTTACTTCCCAATAAAATCATCTTTGGATTTAGTCCAAGAATCAATGCTATTTTAGGCAAAGACAATAACCATTCCTTAGCTCTTCCTCTTAATGAGAAAGGGAACAATCTTAATTTCACAATATAACCATATACCTCTTTATATTTTTGCATGTCACATAATTCAAAAAAGTTATTTAAATGAGAGGAAACATTTTCTCCAATACCAGAAAATTGATCTTTCATGACAAGATTCAACAAAGCAGGTTTAATTTCATAAGAACCTGCTGTAGTAGCAGGTGGAGCAATTGGTGTGCATATGAAATCATTATTATTGGTATGATTGAAGTCACAAAGCTTGGTAGTATCATTGGTAGCCATGCTTGCCAGATAACATAAAATTAACTAACAACACAAATAAAAGACTAGAAACTAGATAACTATTTTGTTTTGTTTTTGATAAAGAGAAAACAATACTAAACAAAAGTAAAATAAGCAAGAACAAAACAAAAGAAAGAGAGTGGAAGTGTGAGACTCCCCTTTAAGGAAGCTAGAAGTCCCCGGCAATGGCGCCAAAAAAGTACTTGATGATGACGTGATCAAATGCTCATTGGGAGACCCCAAGCGGAAGGTATGATGTAGTGTAGCGAAAATTTCCTCCCAGTGTGGAACCTGATTTTATCGAACCAGTAGGACTTCGTAGTCTTAAAGAAGGTTGCTTGTATAAATAACGTCGTTTATCAATGTTGACCAAGCGTGGAACCTGCACACAAACGCAAACTCTCTCTTGCCCCAACTTTCCGGAAGGTTGTCAATCTTCCGCTCTTGCTAAAAATATGAGAATTAAACGCATAGAGTCTTGGAAAACAATAAAAGAAAGAATGGAACAAAGAGGAAACAATAATGAAAAATGCTTAAAATAAGGTTGCAATATGAGGAAAATAGGACCGGGGGCCATAGGTTAACTAGTGGTGTCTCTCCAAAGAAAGCAAACATGTTGGATGAACAAATTGCAACTGGGCAATTGAAAAATCGTGAAGATATAACAATACTATTATGATGAGATATAGTTTACGGTTTCTAACATTGTAAGCATTACGTCAAGGCATATGGACTGTTATCCATCATGCATCCATATCTAAAAGTCCACCTTAAGAAAGCTATCCAGCAAATCTCTCTGGTATTAAGTTGCATCAATGAAGTGATTGCTTTGTGTGCAACAGACAAATGCAATAAGAACAAGTACGTAATGTAAGCAGTGGTCCTCATCCGTAGACAAGAGCACCACTGTTTTCTCCCTAGTGGCAACATCACATCCTCCCCCCACATGTTTATGTCACTCAAGCGGAGGTAACAAGGAGGCATGAACCCACTATCTAGCATATAAACCCTCTCTTGGAGGTGAAAAAAACTACGTGGCCAAGGTAACCATAAACACCGTAGAGCATTGCAAGACAAGATTAAAACTCTCTACAAATACAAGTGAAGCATCTCAGATTGACATGGACAAAATAATCACGATCTCATAGTTCATAGGATCCCAGCAAACACAACATGCACAATTACATAGCGGTGGTCTTGATCATGTAAGGCAGCTCACGAGAATCTAAACATGGAGGCATAGGGGACAGAACAACCATCTAGCTACTACTATGAACCCGTGGTCCCGAGATGAACTACTCACCCATCTGTCCGAAGGCGATCATGGCAATGTAAGGGCCTTCGATGATGATCTCCCTCTCCGGCAAGGTACCAAAGCATGATTCCAGAAGCCCTAGATTGGACTTTCAAGGTGACAATGCCTCTCTGTATGTTGCATGGAAACTAACTCCGTCCCCATGATTTTTAGCGTTTAAGGCAATTTATAGGCGAAGAGGCGACGAGAGGCGGTGGCCAGGGGTGCTAGGGGCCCACCAGGCGCGACCAAGGGAGGGGTCGTGCCTGGCACCCTCCTGGTATCCCCTTGGCCCCCTCCGACTCTTCTTTGGACTCTGTCCGTGTTCCGGGTAAAAATGATCTCCGTGGATTTTCAGCCCTTTTCGAGAATATTTTCTTAAGAACTTCTCTGAAATAGGAAAACAGCAGAAAACAACAACTGGTCTAGGGCATCTTGTTAATAGGCTAGTCTGTGAAAACATCAGGAAAACGGAACAAAACATGTGGAAAATAAAAGGTATTGGGTAGAAAACAAACATGGAGAATAAAAAAACTATAGCTATGTTTGGAATGTTTCAGGATCCTGT